>JAXQQM020085127.1:0-276341 GCA_034641835.2 Pinus albicaulis
GACTATGTCTATTTTTAGACATACGGAGCATAATTTGGGAATTCTACTTGGAGATTCTTGATGGATGCGACATGTCGGTAAAAATAGATGAGACCCTATTTTTTTAGGACCCAGACTATTTTTAGACTGATCTCCTAAAAATATGGAAGTCAAATATTATTTACCCTTAATAATATTTTGACTATAAACAGCAGTTTACTCTCTTGGCGCACTTCAGTTTGAGTCATGGAGGTGGCTCATGTAACTGACACAAGGAATCACGTGGTTCCTAGGGTTTGATGGCATCTTGCATGGTTGGCTTCAGTTAGACTTCAGTGGCAGGAGTTTTGGAGGAGTTAACGGGACAAGTAGTGGAGTTGTGTTCTGCTTGTTTTAGTTGAACTAGTTGGGATTAGTTAACTAACTAATCAACTAGATATGAGTGGAGTAAATTAAATAATATTTAATTTACTAAATATTAACTCATTAGTCAACTCAAGAACACTTCAGTTCACTACAGTGCATGATCAGTTCAGTGAAGACCAGTGAAAGAGATAGATGAAAGGGTAGAGTTAGCTATCAGCTGTAACTATACTGTTGCTATTTGCAACACATAGATAGGTGGAGTAAGCTATGAGTATTGCAAAGTTTAGGCTGGTGGTTTATCTATATAAGGAGGCCATCACCTAGCATTAAAATACGCAATCAAGGTTGGCTATCAAGTGGGTAAGGATTGGAGCAAGTGATTTGCTAGATCTAGCTTGATAGTGTGTAGCATGGGAGGTAGTGCATGAGAGCTTGTAAAGAGTTTTTGTACTATGATTGTTACATGATTTCTCCATTATAATATACACAATAGCTGGGGGTTTTCAGCTATAGGCTTTTCCCATACATACTGAGTTAATGTGTGATTGATTTGATGTGCGATTGCTTCTATATTATTTCCGCATGTGACAATTAATTGTAGAAGAGGGTTATGTGTTATGCATGCAATTCAAAATTGATGTATGATCGGGTTAATCTTCATTGAATAAGTGATTTATTAAGCTAATTTCTGCGCTACATCCATCTAATGAATGCGCTAGCCCATCTGTGCTGAGAGTGAAAAATGGATCTTATGGAAGAGTACCTTGCGACAGGCGCAAAAGTCTCATCATAATCTATCCCCTCGATCTGTGAGAAACCTCGGGCTACAAATCTGGCCTTGTATTTCTTCACACTCCCATCAGTGGCTTGCTTTACCTTGTATATCCATCTGTAACCTACCACTAATTTGTCAAACAATCTTGGGACTATCTCCCACGCACTATTCTTGACAATGGAGTCATACTCACCCACCATTGCATCAACCCAAGTAGGCTACTGCACTACTTCCTGAAAGGAAGATGGTTCAGTCACAATACATTTTCTCATAAGAGCCATCTATCTAGTAAATCAGTTAGGAAACTATCTTTTTCTATGCTGTGAAGTAGGGGCTCCTACATTCTATGCAGTATCAAGTCTCAGCCTATCAGCTTCCATGGTGCACCTTCTACCATTTCTGATGGATGTCTCTGCATGAGTGATTTCCTCTGCTCCATGAACCTCCTCATATGGCTGGTCCACATATTGAGACTCATCCTTGGGAACCAGCAGTTCCTTCTCTGCATGCAAGTCCATCTCCCTCTCAAGGGACAACCGCATGGCTTTCCCCTCATCAAATTTTATATCCTGTCGCAAAAAAGTCATTATGTTGTTTGGAAAATACACACGATAATTATCAGGTGTTTCTATGTACCCCCAAAAAATCCCAACTTCAGCAGTCGGTTCCAGCTTCTTCCTAGCATCCTTGGTCACATGCACATAAACAGATGAGCCAAAAATCTTAATGTGTGAAACATCAGGTTTCTTACCAATGAAAGCCTCTTTAGGTGTACTCATGCCAATTACTCTATGAGGACAAAGGTTTTGCACATAAACCGTAGTGTTGCATGCTTCCGCCGACAAATGAATTGGTAGGACCTGATCATGCAACATCGCTTGTGCTGCGCCGAAGATTGTTCTATTCTTCCTCTACACGACGCCATAGTGCTATGGGTTATGAGGCACTATGAGCTCTCTTCGAATTCCTTCTTTGCTGCAGAAGTTCTTGAATTATTTAGAGATTTATTCTCCACCATTATCGCTCCTAAGAGCCTTCACTTGCTTCCCTGACTCTTTCTCCACCAATGCCTTAAAAGTCAAAGAAATTAGACAATGTTTGATCTTTCTTTTGCATGAAGAAGATCCAACATTTATGAGAAAATTCATCAATAAAGATTACATAGTACTTATGTTTTGCTGTTGAAGCAACCGAGAATGGTCCAAAAACGTTTTTGTGAACTCTCTCAAGAATCCCCGAAGCTTAGTTCTCCTTCTCATGAAAGGTGGACTTACATACTTCCCCATGGTGCAACCCTTGCACTGATCTAACTGAGTAAGTGTTCCCATTGGAAGTCCAATAGAAATTTTCTGCATGAATTTCAAGGCTCCATGATGAAGATGGCCTAATTTTCTGTGCCATAACTCGCCCTCATCTCGGCTCACCATTTTTTATGCCTTGCCCGTCATGGCGGCGCAACGATCTACCTCTAGCTTGTAGAGATTCTTAACTCGAATCCCTATCCTCTTGGCTTGACCCATTGTTTTATGTCATAGGAAACCTTTTCCATTACTAAAAACAACATCATAGCCTCTGTCCTCCAACATTGCGGTTGAGACCAAATTTTTCTTCAAACCTAGTACATGCATTACATATTTTAATTGAAATGGTTTACTTGACTCCCTCTGAAAGGTAATGGTACCAATCCCGGTAGTAATGTATCGTCCATCATTGCCCATTTCAATATGCATCTGGAGATCTTTCTCCTCTAAGTCACTAAAAAATTCCTTATCTCACGTCATGTGAATTGAAGCGCCACTATCCAAATACCACGCATATCCCAATGCACTAGACACCATGCATGCAATAAATGAGAAATAAAGCTCAAATTGTGAGGCAAGGGCCTCACCAGCTTTAGATCCAACAAACTTATTATTGTTCTTCTTTTTTGTACATTTAGTAGCAAAATGCCCATGTTCGTGATAGTGAAAACACTTCACCTTGGACATGTCTTGCTTCTTGCCTTTGGACTCAGATTTTGAATGGAATTTCTTCCCGTTCCCTTTCCTCACCTTGGAAAACAAAGCAAAATCCTATTCATCCTGTTTCTTAGATGAAGATCCATCTCTAGTGTTCTGTGTGAACTCCTCCCGCACCAAATCTGACCATAGTCGTTCCCAATCTGGAAATTTTTCCCTTACGTTGACAGAGTCTTGATAACTGTGCCAACTCTTAGGAATTCCTAGGAGATCCAAGCTCACCAAATCATCATCAACGACTGTTATTATCACACTCCCTAGTTCATCCTGACATTGGACAAAGTTCGTGAGATATTTTGGAATGGTGTTGCCATTTTCCATCTTGATCTTCCTGAGTTTATCCCTTAGCGCCAATTTCCTATGGTCGCTGCTGCTTTGGAATAGATCCATCAAAGCCTTCCACATAGAATATGGTGTGGATTTCCCATGGAGGCTTGAGAAAATGTGGTCTCATACTCCATCCAACAAGATCCTCCTCGCCTTTGCCACTTTCTTTTGCCATGCATCAAGATTGGAAGCATCTGCAACATCTGTCTTAAAAACATCTTTGTCAATGAATTCCTTCAAGCCATTGTATTCAAGTACTGAAGCCATCATGTCCTTCCAAGAAATGTAGTTCGAGCTGCCCTCGAGTGCATACTCTAACCTCAAACCATTGAAATCCATTTCGATCTTGAATCAACTGTAGCACCAAGAAAGTATTTCTGCAAATTTGAATTCTATCCAGTCACAAACTCAGCTCCTGCTTCACTTCTGCAATTTCCTATGCTCTTGATACCATGTAGAAATTATACAACAAGCATGTATATCTTGGATTCACCCAATCTAAAAATGTGATAAAGTTAAATATTGAATCGCTTCTACAAATATTTTGTGGAATTAAAAAAGACAATCGCTAATCACATGAACAAGAAGAAAGATTAATCACACACAACATAGATAATTTCTCAGGGAAAGCTTATAGCTAAAAACCCCACTATCTTCTATTGTATATTAAGCATGGATCATGAAACAATTACATACAAGAATCTTCTCACAAGATCCCTCAGTACATCAACTAATTTCATCACACTGTCATATGAAAAACTGACCAACACATAACCAATTATCAACCTCCAGACAGCCTACCTTGCTTGCGCAATCCCTGATGGTAAATATCCCTAAAATATAGGAGTTATTGCCTGCCTTGACTGTGCAAGTATCATGGGAAATCCATAGGTGTTTTCTTTCTTGTGTGCAAGAAGATAAACCTACAACTGATAGTCAACCTCCCTTTCACCTGGAACTCAACTGGGTCTCCATTGGATCTGACATGCATGCAGCTAATAATTGTAAATCCTCAGTTGCATGTGAGATCACTGGTTGTGAATTAATTAATATTTAATTCATTGAATCTCTCATTAGCGTATCTTCAGATACAACTAGCACAACTGAGTTTAACTCACTTAACCAAGTTAAACTATTTACAACTTGCACCAACTCATGCACCACTGCACTTCAAACTCTGTTACAACTAGAATTACTCTGCATGTCCCACCAAATAACCTCTAACTCAAAATCCACTAGCTAACTGAATTTATCACTTTCAGTTAACTCATTCAAGTCCACATTGAGAATAGAATACAGTTTAATGTCCATCTAAATTAAGGGATAATAAAAATAGACATGCACCCAAAAATAGCATTGTGGGCCCCACCCTAGTGTAGGTGCTTAATTCATTAGGTGTGGGTGTTGAATCTTCTTGTTGAATCTCAAAAAAATCTTCAATATTGGGTCAAAAACAGTTTCCTAGTACAACAAGAAGAAAATATCAGTTCCGCTCAGATCGCCAGAAGAAAACTACACGACTGCTAGTTAAGAAACTTGTGAGGCTATTTGGATGAGGATGATCCTTGTTGGGTTTTTTTTTCAACAGATGGATCCTATGGTGATTTAATATGACAACCAAAGTTGCATCAAACTCTCGGTTAATCCATTTTTTCATTATAGGTCCAAGCATATCGACATCTGGTACCACCATCACAGAGATTGTGTGTATAGGCATATCATGATGCTAGAGTACATTCCTATAGAGGAAGGAGATGCAAACATCTTGACGAAGACACTGTAAAGAGGAGAGTTCAAGTTCCATAGAGGCAAGATCAGGGTATCAAATAATCCCTTTCTTGCTGAGAGGGAGTGTTGAAAATGACACCAAGAAAGGTTCTAATTTAATTTTCCCTTGAATTAAATTCGA
The DNA here is from genome assembly GCA_034641835.2 of Pinus albicaulis. Lineage (NCBI taxonomy): Eukaryota > Viridiplantae > Streptophyta > Pinopsida > Pinales > Pinaceae > Pinus > Pinus albicaulis. The sequence goes on from JAXQQM020085127.1 coordinate 5,375, forward strand.
ATAAAATTTTTATTCCACATCACATGATAACTTGTACGAGCTAACTAAGTTAGTTTGACTTATTCGGTTCAGTTAATTAAAGTTGAGGGTATAACTTGAATCATGTAGAGTGGGTCCTACAAAATAGGAGCCCTGGTTGAGTTTATTTTGAGTTGTAATTAATTAACTCATTTTATCTAAGTTAAAGTCATTTTAACTAGTTCCAACGGATGGAGGAACTAGTGAGAGGTAAAAGTGTGGAATTTGAACTTGAACCACATGCATTCATCAATTAGATAACTAATAAAACATAAATAACTCATGCATGTTAGATCAAAGAAAGACCGAGTTGAGATTGGAGTTCAATGGAAGTGTACTATTAGTTGTATAATCATCCAAATTGTACAGGTGGTGCATGCAGTCAGAGGAAGGCCCTAGATGTATTGCACAATTCATATTATGAATTTCCCTAATTAATAGGGGCTAATCACCCAAGGAACAACAAAAGGAAATAGGGATCCAGGCAGGTAGAAAATTGGTTAGGTATTAGCCTATGCTTGTCTAGGAATCAGTGAGACAGATAGAGATAATGTAGAGGTTTCTCTAGTTGGAGAAAATAATTGTAATCTTCTCATATTTTCTGACTTATGCAATATACATATAGTGGGGTTTTTAGCTGAGGCTTTCCCCAGGAAATAATTGTGTAATGTGTGATTGAATTTTTTTCTCTTGTATGCTATGTGATTTAGTGATCGTAATTGGTAGATTAGATTCAATCCTATTGGTTTAGCATATTACAATTAGTAGTTTGAATCTACATGGATTTTCTACACATTGAGGTATGAAAGTTTGATTATGTCGTCAATTTGGCTTATATATCATGGTATATTTACAAGTTGATTGAATGTTTGATTAATTGCATGATATGAGTATGTGTCTATAAGATTGCATGAAGGAATGATATTGTTTTGAGATGGTTCTAGTAACACATATGTGTTGAGAAAACTTAGTTGTAGCATTATGTATTATGATTAATGAATGTGAGTTTACTGTTGATTATGATATGATTGTTAGTCTTGGTAAAGGTTGATTTCAAATTCATAGATATGTTGTCTTGATATTTGGAACATGTGATTGACATGTGTGAATAGTTGTAGGGAAACATGCTTGGCATTAGCATGAGAAGGTAACAATTGATGTGTTTATATAACTAAAAGTTGGGTGATGTGACAGTGCATAATAGGACTTAATTTTAGCAAGGTAAAATGGTAAAATATATGAATTGGGTGAGAATTCCTTTGAATATATTTGGAAAGCGCAGTTTTGAATGAATGAGTGATTTTCATATAGGAAGTCTTCTTAACCTTCATTTTGTTTTAAATTATGTGGATATGTTGTAACCAAACTCTCCCCTCACATCTACCCACTTTCACCAGCTTTCTCGGGTAAAGATGAGATGAGGGGTTGTTATGACAAGACGCAACCTTCTAAGTGATCTTAAGGAAATGGAGTCATAAAACAAACCTTACTGACTTCCCTCAGGTGCCTCAGGACCCTCCAAGAGTAACCCAAATCCTTTAGTTTTCCATCCCTTGAACCAAATTCACTTTTACCTGCTCTAGAGCCTCGGTCTCTCCCTTTCCAAGCCCTCCATGCGAATGGAAACCCCCAATCGCTCCCATAGGCCCGCATCAGTGTGACTATGGAATTTTTTGGTCAGTGTTGTGCCAACGACTACAAAATTTAAGGCTATTTTTCAAGGTTGGGTCTAAGCCTTTGCTCAGAAATATATAGAAGTTTCATAACTCATAAAATACATGACTACATTGATTGTAAACCAAAAATTGAACTAAGGACTAGACCTGACCATCCCCAACCGAGACTAAAATTCCATCAAACATTGGGAAGATAGAAAACATACAGGTCATGAATGTAATTCTAAGCATAAGGGATTGAAAAATCATATGAATATTAACAAGAAGAATTGCCAACATTTCCCATTAGTTGTATTAACATCAATTAGGTCTTGTATCCATTATTATTTTAGTTACAAGTAAAGACATGAAAGAGGCATGACTAAAACCAATCATATGTCCACACTTATAACCATCATATAAACATATAAATAACCATAAGGTAAAAACCATTAACTCAACATAATAACAAGTACATTTACCAATTAAAGAATGAGAACTTAGTTTTCATTAAACATAAGCAAGAGCCAACCAGGTTCTAGACTTCCATGTACCACAAGACCATAGGCATGGTTGAACCAAAGCTTTCTTTCAACCAGTCACCCTCGTTCCATATTCCAAGCATGAATGTGGGATATCATGGGTGTAGAAATTATATAACGTATGTGTTATATATCCAAGATTCTCTTGATCTCACACTATTTTAAATTCATGCAAAATACAGAATCTATTCCACCATTGATCATTTGCGGAAATAAAATCAAGATCGCAATGCACACATGAAACAATACAAATTCACACACATTAACACAATTGTTTAACGGGAAAGCCTAAAGCTGAAAACCCCAACTATATGTATATAATATATGTCATAAAGATCATGTAACAATCCTCATACAAAGCTGATCATATCAGGCTCTCAGTACAATACAATTGCTACACACTAATCAGGCTCGATCTTGCAAATCCATGCACCGATCTTTTCCACCTGCTAGCCTGCCTCTACTGCGCAATCCCTGCTGAAGAATGGCTCTGAATGAACTCAAATTCACCAAGCTTGCACTGTGAAATCCTCATTGGCATCTCCACTGAGTGTTGGATGCAATCAATGCATCACTATAGTCACAACTTATAGTCACACTTGCTCTTTCACCTACCTCTCCACTGGTCTCCACTGAAACTGCCATGCACTGTAGTTAACTGATGTATTCTTCAGTTGATTAATGAGTTATTATTTAGTGAATTAATTAACTAATTAATTCACACCACTCTCACTAGTGTATCAATCAGTTAGACTAGATACAACTATCTCAACTGAGTCTAATTGAGTTAAACTAAATACAACTCCACCAACTACTTCTATAACTCCACCAAACTCTGTCACATGAGTTCTAACTGAAGTCCTCATGCATTAGCTCCAGTAAACCCTTAGGAATAGCGTAATTCCTTCTGTCAGTTGCTGTGTCACATCTATGCACTTAACTGAAGTGCTCCAAGAGAATAAGATAATGTTTCGAGTCCAAATATTATTAAGAGCTAATAATATTTGACATATCTATTTTTAGACTGGAAATATAAAAATAGATTCCACCCAATATGTCTAAAAATAGAAGTCCATCTATTTTTCCAACTTGAACAACCATCCACAAATAGCATCCTACAACTCATATAATATGATCGACATGTCTAAAAATAGACATAGTCTAAAAATAGACTTTGCGCCAAAAATAGCCTGCGGGCCCACTTAGTGAAGGCGACTCTTTTCACTAAGATCATCATCTTGTTGAATCTCAACACTCCCTCTCAACAAGATAAGAATTATCTGCCACCCCGATCCTGTCTCTATGGTATTTGAATTTTCTCCTGGTGAGCGCCTTTGTCAGAATATCTGCATCCTGATCCTCTGTAGGAATGTAAGAAAGAAAAATGATCTTCCACGGCACACAATCTCTGATATGATGGTACCGGATGTCAATATGTTTAGATCTATCATGAAATACTGGATTAACCGAGAGTTTAATGCAACTCTAATTATCACAATATATCACAGTAGGATCTAAGTGTGAACCGAACAATCCAACTAGGATCCTCCTCATCCATATAGCCTTGCATGCAGGAAAACTTGCTGCCATGTACTCGGCCTCCGCTGAACTGAGTGCCATGGATATCTGTTTCCTGCTGTACCAAGAAATTATTGTAGATACGATACTAAAAATCCTCCAGATGTGATCTTTCTGTCCGTTGGGCTTCTTGTCGAATCTGCATCTGTGTAGCCATGTAGCTTCAACTCATCCAACTATTTGTACCACAATCCATATCTCGATGTGCCCCTGAGATACCTCAGGCCATGCTTGCCTGCCTTCCAAAAGAGCTTGGTAGGCTTAACCATAGCTTGTGAAAGCTGGTTCACAGCATAGCATATGTCCAGTCATGTATTGACTCGATACATGAGCGAACTAATCAAATGTCGATAAACAGTGGCATCCACTACCTCCGCTGATGTAGCATCCTCTTTCCTCCAACCACCAAGAAGAGGAGTGTCGATAGGCTTGCAGCCTTGCATGTGAAACTTCTCCAGTATCTCCTGGGCATACTTTCCTTGAGACAAAAATAGTCCACCCTTCCGCTACCAAATTTCCAATCCCAGGAAATAATGAAGGAGGCCCAAGTCCTTCATCTCAAACTCCTTTGCAAGATCTACCTTTCATGAGTGTATCAACAGTTCATCACCCGTTAGTATTAAATCATCTACATAAAGTACAATGATCAAAAAATTACCCTCCACCAAAATATGGTATAGGTTTGGATCCGCCTCACTCTTGGCGAAACCAAGTCTGGTGAAATAACTATATATCCGTGTGTACCAAGCACGAGGTGCTTGTTTCAGCCCATACAACACTCTTTTGAGCCTGCACACATGCGACTCACTGCTGAAGATTTCGAATCCTTCAGGCTGCTCAATGTACACCTCCTCCTCAATGACTCCATTGAGGAACACAGTCTTCACATCCATCTGATGAATGTGCCAACCCATCTGCGCTGAGAGAGCAATGATGGTCCGTATGGAATAATACCTTGCAACAGGTGCAAAGGTTTCTTCATAGTCAATCCCCTCGATTTGTGAGAAGCCCCGGGAAAAAAATCTTGCCTTGTACTTCTCAATGCTCCCGTCAGCTGCTTACTTCACTTTGTAGATCCATCTCGAACCTACCACTGATTTCCCTTCCAGCCTTGGGACAATCTCCCATGCAATGTTTCTGACAATCGGATCATACTCTTCCACCATGGCATCTACCCATGCAGGATCCTCCACAACTTCCTCGTAAGAAGATGGTTCTGTCATGATACACTTGTTCATCAGAGCCATGTATCCAGTAAATCGGTCAGGTGACTATCTCTATTTGCCCTGTGATGTAGGTGCTCCTACATTTTGTGCTGCATCAAGATTCAGTCGCTCAACTTCTGTAGTGCGCTTCCGCCCTCTAATGTTTGGTATTGCATGAGTGGTTTCTTCCACTCCATGAACCTCCTCTTGTGGCTGATCCACATCTTGAGGCTCATCTTTAGGAACAAGTAGCTCCTCATCTGCATGCAAGTGTAGCTCCCTCTCAAGCGACAACTTCATCGCTTTCTCCTCATGAAATTTGATATCTCATTGCACAACAGTCATCCGACTATCTGGAAAGTACACACAATAATTGTGGGGTGTTTCTGTGTACCCCAAAAATATCCCAACCTCTGCGGTCGGCTCTAGGTTCTTCCTGGCATCCTTCGTCAGATGAATGTAAATAGGTGAGCCAAAAATCTTCAAATGAGAAATATAGGCTTCTTACCAGAAAACGCCTCTTCGAGTGTACTCATGCCAAGTACTCTATGAGGACAATGGTTTTGAAAATAAACTGCAGTGTTGCATGCTTCAACCCACAAGTGTATGGGAAGCCCCTGATCATGCAACATCGCCCGTGCAACACCCACGATCGTTCTGTTCTTTCTATCCGCGACCCCATTTTGTTGTGGGTTATGAGGCGCTATGAGTTCTCTTCGAATTCCTTCTGCGCTGAAGAAGTGTTTGAATTTGTCAGAGATGTATTCACCACCATTATTGCTCCTTAGAGCTTTCACCTGCTTCCTCGACTCTTTCTCAAACAACGCCTTGAACTCATAGAAATTTGAGTATGTCTCACTCTTCTTTTGCATGAAGAAGATCTAGCACTTACGAGAAAATTCATCAACATATATCACATAATACCTGTGCTTTGTTGTTGAAGCTACTGAGAAAGGTCCACACATGTCTGTGTGAATTCTCTTAAGGATCGTCGTGGCATGACTATCCTTCTCATGAAAAGTAATTTCTCACAATCTTCTCAAGTGTCCATTGCATTGTGCCTGATCATGCAAGTGTACCCTTGGGAAGCCTAGTAGAAATCTGCTGCAAAATTTTCAAAGCGCCATGGTGAAGATGGCCCAATCTCCTGTGCCACAATTCGCCCTCATCTCGGCTCACCACTCCTTCTGCTTTGCCTGCCATTGCAGTGCAGCCATCTACCTGCAATTGATAAATATTCTTAACTCGAATCCCTATCCTCCTGGTTTGACCAGTTGTTTTATGTCGAAGGAAGGCTTTTCCCTCACTGAAAACAACATCATAACCCTTGTCTTCCAGCATTGCCACAGAGATCAGATTCTTCTTCAATCCTGGAACATGCATCACATCCTTCAAGATGAAAGGTTTACCAAACTCCCTCTCAAAGGAAATGGTCCCGATACCAGTCGCACTTTATCTACCATCATTGCCCATCTCGATGTGCACTCCAAGATCCTTTTCCTCCATATCACTAAACAAATATTTGTCTTCTTGGTTTCGTCATATGGAAAGACGCACCACTGTCAAGATACCACACCGATCCCATGCAGCTTGAAACCAAGCATGCGATCAAGGAAAAATCCAGCTCAAATTGTGAGGCTAAGGCCTCTCCAGCTGTAGATCCAGCAGCCTGCTTATTCTTCTTCTTCTGTGGACAGTTAGTGGCGAAATGTCCATGCTCGTGACAGTGAAAACACTTCACTTTGGACAAGTCCTACTTCTTGCCTTTCGCACCGGATTTAGAGGGATTTTTATTCCCCTTCCCTTTCCTTGTTTTTGTAGCCAAAGAGAATTTGATCTTCATCTTTCAATGAAGACTCAACTGTACCCCACCTTATCTCCTCCCACACAAGATCCGACCAAATTTGCTCCCATCCCCGGGCAGTTTTGACCATTGACGTAGTCCTCATAGCTATGCCAACTCTTTGGAAGCCCAAGGAGAGACAAGCTCACCAAGTTCTCTTCATCTACAGTAACCCCCACACTTCCCAGCTCATCCTTGCTGTGGACGAACTTCATGAGGTATTTTGGAATACTGTCGCCTTTCTCCATTTTTATTTTTCTGAGCTTGTCTTTAAGCGCCAACTTCCTCTGGTCACTTCTGCTTTGGAACAAGTTTGTCAAAGCTTTCAAAATCAAGAATGGAGTAGCTTTAACGTGAAGGCTAGACACAATGTGATCCTTCACACCTTCCAACAGAATTCTTTGACACTTCGCTACCTTCTTTTGCCATGCATCAAGTGCGGCTGCATCGCTTGAACCAGGCTTTGGAATATCAGTATCTATGAACTCCTTCAACCCATTATCATCCAGCACCACCTCCATCCTTTCCTTCCATGCAATATAATTCGAGCTGCCATCAAGGGCATACTCCAATCGCAATCTGTTGAAAGACATTTCAATGAATGCTCAACTTCGACACCAAGAAAACACTGCAGCAAATTCGAATTCCACCAGCACAAAACTCAACCGCTTCAATAATTGCAATATGCTCCAATGATCAACTGCTTTGATACCATGTAGAAATTATATAGCTTATGTGTTATATATCCAAGATTCTCCTGATCACACACTATTTGACTTCATGCACAATACATAATCTATTCCACCATTGATCATCACATGTGGAAATTAAATCAATTGCAATGCACACATGAACCAATAAAATTCACACACATTAACACAGTTGTTTAATGGGAAAGCCTGAAGCTAAAAACCCCAAATATCTGTATATAATATATGTCATAGAGATCATGTAAGAATCCTCATATAAATCTGATCATATCAAGCTCCTAGTAAAATACAATCGCTACACACTAATCAGGCTTGATCTTGAAAATCCATGCACCGATATTTGCCACCTGCTAGCTTGCCTCTACTGCGCAATCCCTACTGAAGAATGGCTCTGAATGAACTCGAATTCACCAATATTGCACTGTGAAATCCTCATTGGCATCTCCACTGAGTGTTGGATGCAATCAATGCATCTCTATAATGCACAACCCAGATTTTCACACTTTCTTTCACCTATCTCTCCACTGGTCTCCACTGAAACTGCCATGCACTGTAGTTAACTATTGTATTTTTCAGTTGATTAATGAGTTATTATTTGTGAATTAATTAACTAATTAATTCACTCCACTCTCACTAGTGTATCAATCAGTCAGACTAGATACAACTAGCTCAACTGAGTCTAACTGAGTTAAACTAAATACAACTCCACCAACTACTTCTCCAACTCCACCAAACTCTGTCACATGAGTTCTAACTGAAGTGCTCCATGCAATAGCTCCAGTAAACCATCAGGACTAGCGTAATTCCTTCTGTCAGCTGTTGTGCTACATCTGTGCACTTAACTGAAGTGCTCCAAGAGAATAAGATAATGTTTAGAGTCCAAATATTATTAAGAGCTAATAATATTCGACATATCTATTTTTAGACTGGCAATCTAAAAATAGATTCCGCCCAATATGTCTAAAAAGAGAAGTCCATCTATTTTTCCAACTTGACCAACCATCCACAAATAGCATCCTGCAACTCATAGAATATGATCGACATGTCTAAAAATAGACATAGTCTAAAAATAGACTTTGCGCCAAAAATAGCTTGTGGGCCCACTTAGTGAAGGCGAATATTTTCGCTAAGCTCATCATCTTGTTGAATCTCAACAATGGGATAAACCAATCCAAAACAACCAAGGGAATCCAAAGGTTAAACTACACTTAATAGATATGTGTTTAAGATAGATTTATACTAGTTTTTACTATTTTTTATTAAAATGTGTTAGAATCAATTTAATTTTGTGATTATTATTTCTTTATGACTTGTAATTATTACTCTCGTTAAATAATTATATAAGAAATTAACATTTTAATTTGAAAAAGTAATTAAAAAAATCATATGCTAATTAACAATTAACAATGATATAAAGTATTCATTAATTAATATATCTAAAACGATAGATTAAGAGATATATACTATGAACTATAACTTTTCTAGATATATTATCCTAAAAGCTTACATTATTCCAAAAGTGTTTGAAGAACTTTTAGCTTGACTTTGACTTTTTGAAGCATCTTTATTTTCTTTAAAAATATATAATTTCAATTTTAGATCAATATAATCTAAAAAGATGAGAACTGTAATTTCCCACCTAAAGCCTATTGAAGAATGTAACTAGGTTCGGTCTTCATAAATTGTACTCGAGTCAATACTTATTGTACTTTTCAAAAGAATAAAGAAAATTATTTTATATTATTATGAAATGACTTATTAAAGCATTGGTTTCAAGCTTGGGTCATATTTATTTTAGGTCAAAGTCCCAATTGTGGACTTCTAGGTTTTATTCCGAGTCTATAGGATTATTGCATATTTAAATTGATCCATATTGGGATTTTGAATCATGCAATTAGGTCAAGTATTGAGTAAAATATGATTTATGAAGCCTCCACATCAGGTCGGCCTAAAATCTAGTATTTTGAGCTCATCAGATGCCTATATATATAGTGGAATTGAACTCCATTGAAACCGTCAATCCGCAACACATAAATTCAATATGGAATCTGCAATAAGGAGAAATTGTGAAATTTTGGAGAAGGAATTTCTGGGTTCGATTTTTGGCACACTTATAGAGTTGAAGAAAATCAAATTTTTCGCACTAATCTCTCTACATTTCGAGCTATAGTTTGGGAGATCGAATTTCTCAAAGTTTTCTGCTACAGTTGTTGCACCAGTTGCTGCTAAGTGAAGGAGAAGTTGAAGTTGATTCTATTGGATGTTGCTACTTGTAGAAGTTGTATTGGGCCTAAATCAAAGTCTTTGAAGCTAGATCAAAGTCTCTACCTCACTATCGAAGTCTCAAGAAGCAAGGTTGAATTTCCAGTGCTGCTACTATTGATGTTGCTGCCAGATTTAGGAAAGATCAAAAGCAAGCCTGACTTTTTTTGGAGGAAGTCTGGGTCAAGGTCTAGAGTCTCAAGAATCACTATTTAAAGGAAGAATTATCTTGATTTGGTTTTCCCCTCAAGGGGGTTTTCCCCTAGTTGCTGGCCTTCATTTGGTGTCCTTGATTTATGTGTATTTTCTTTGATATGTTCTTGATGAACTAATAAGAAGAAATATAAGAAGAGAATAAAAATAAATAAATAATATCAAAAGTAAATAATCAATAACAAGAGGATAATTTTTCCTTTCTGATTCTCTAACATGGTATTAGATATTTGGTGAAAGAAGAAGGAAAAAGGCAGTCTCAAGGACTTGATCAAGGAAGTCATAAGAAGTTCACTAAAGGAAAGGAATCTCCATTATATTCAAATATGTCTAACACTATCAAGGGAGAGAAAAATATTTAAGGAGCTACAAATTATAGTTCTTGGAAGAAAGGGATTGACATCATCCTTGAAAAGATCAAGGTCTTAGATTTAGTCAAAGGAAAAGTGAAAAGGGCTATAGAAGAATCAAGTGATGTTGATAAGGTGAAGTATAGAGAATTGGAAATAATATTTATGGCTTTTTTGGTTGAAATCATAAAGGACAATCTTGTCCCCTTCATAGAAATATTGATCATTCTCAGGATATGTATGAGGCTTTGTCAAAACTATTTACCTTGAAGAAAATTGGAAAAGTGGCAAGCCTGAAAAATGAACTAAGAACTACTAATATGACAAAGGAGGATATTGTTTCCTCTTTATTTGTGAGGATAGCAAGGATAAGAGATGAACTTCTTGCCATTGATGAAATAGTACCAGATAAATAACTAGTGATTATAACCATTCTGGGACAACCATCTTCTTGGGGTTCCTTTGATTCAACTCTCAACAACTAGAAAGAAACACCCACCTTTTAAGAGACATGGAAAGCATGCAGTCAAGAATAATTAAGAGTCTCCAAGGTAACCAATAATGAAGAAGTATCAAATGCTTATGTTTCTCATCATAAAGGAAGATTCAAGAAGAAGGCACCAAAGAATAAGGTTGGCATGTCCAAGATTGAGTGTTATCGTTGTCACAAGATGACACACTATAGGAGTGATTGTCTTGAAAACCCTAGAAGTAGGGAAAGAGATAGAGATCATGAAAACATGGCTGAAGAAACATCATCACCCAAGAAAGAAAATAATAAAGAAGAACTAAGGGACTTTCACTACTAAGCGCCTTCCATCTTTTGTTTCATTTGTATATTTTATGTAGTATATGCTTAACATATACTTGGATATGTATTTATTTGTTTTATAAGTTTTAGATTTTCCCTCAAGATTGGGAGGGAGCCCACAACAAATAATCAAGATAAGTATCTCATTCCATCTATTTTTCTTCATGTGCTTATTTAATATTTTGATTATATTACCCCGGATGCGGGTGCAAGTGTCGTTAATACGAGCGATTGGACGCTAGGCAATGGGACGGGAGGCCACATGCCATCCCTCACGGAACCTTTGCACCCACCTGATCACAGTTAATGCCCTCGTATGATCTTTATGGCGTTTGATATGGAGTTTATGGTATTTGATATGGAGTCGATTCTCATCATAGAAGCTGATATTCGAGGCAGCCTCAACTGCTGCAACAACATTTCGCATAGGAGGTTCAGGCCTGGTCATTCAATGCGGAGGTTGGATGGTTGCAGGAACGGGGTGTTATATGCAATGGAGCCGCTCACCCCTACGCCTGTGCATACGTTATGTAATCCAGTTCATGACAGAGCTAGAGTGCGCACCACCACTAGGAAGCGCAGTCGCCATACCTGTTGTTTTGAGCCAGCTGACAGTCTGCATATTTCAATTGTAGGCTCTTGCTTGTCTGCAACAGTGGTTCTGGGCACTCCACCTGAGCCGAACCCCGTCGACACTCAGTCGCTTTTGCGTTCCAGCTCCTTAACAATTGGAAAAATTCCAAGGCTTCGACAGAGGATGAAGTGCAGGAGGGGGTCTTCTCGTTCGGCCAGAAGGCATATGCCTTCCATTTCCTCTTCTCCGTCAGATTCTTCTGCGCCCTCTGGCAGCCTCCCTCGCCTCTTCTGTGGGCGCGTTCTTCATTCAAGTCGTAGGCTCGACTCGCCTTCAGGAGATGCGTTGCCGGCTCAGTCCCACACGGCCATCTTCTCGTTTGATTGTGCTCTAAACAGACCAAGAGTAACGGTGGCCATATCTGTGGTCTTCCTGGAGGAGCCCCTGCCTAAAAATCCGCCAGACGAGCATGCTCCTGTTGACAGCGCACATTTGGAAGCGGTGCTGCAGGAATCGAGGGGTCAGCCTTCTGAGACCAGGGTGTTTTTGCAGGAAGACTCAGGGCGCGTTCAGGAAAATGTCCAAGAAACTCCTCCAGCTATCCACAACACCGCTGACCTCACCCATGCTCAAGGCGCAACTGAAGATTACGGATGCAGGATTGAGGAGGTGGCGCCTGATGAGTAATTCGGCCCTCTTCTCTTGTCTTTCATGTTTTTTCTCTGCCCTCTCTGAGGGAGTGTTTAGTTGTTTTAATGTTTACTCCAACTCTGGACCAATTTTTGTCTATGACCAGTCTCAGTCTCTTCAGCGGTCCAGTACTGTTATGGTCCAATGTTACAGTTATAATATGTCTAGGCTCCTAGTTTTTAGTCAAAGACATTCCAGTCCGATCCCCTGCGTGGGATTTTTTCAGTTGGTTTTTCAGATGGTGGTTCCTCACGCTGGTTTCCCTCTAGCAGGGCAGCCAAAAACTAGTCTCTGTCAGCTAAAATTGCCTCCCCGAAGGCACTGTAATGGCCTTAGCCAGATGTACTATATTTTCCACTGTTAATAGATTACTCTAACTTAGAAAAAAAAATATTTTTATTATATTAAATACTAATCACTTGTCTACCTCTATTCCTTGTCTCAGAATCAATCTGCTGAATATTCAAGAATCATGGAGAAGTCTTCAAGGATCAAATAAGGAGGCCACACAAATCAAAAGGTTTGTCAAAAAATCAAAGGTATGTATTGAAAATATATAGTCTTAATACTCTATTTGAAATATACATTTCTATGTTACTAATTGTTTCTATATGGCTCTACTGAATCCTAAAATGATTCTTGTCTGCATGATTCATCACTAGATGAATCTACCCACCTTACACACCTCTAATTTCTTATATAAATATAACCTTAAAGTGGTTCTCTAGAAAACATTAACATAAGGGTATTTTGATGATATGTGAAACCCTAAACCTAATTAGGGATATTAATTTCTATTCTGATTAATGTATTGATAATGTCGAGTTTCAGAATTTGATATGATCATGAAATATCTAGACTTGCTAGACATGCAATTATGTTTTTAGAAATATCAGACCTTTGAAGTTTGATATAATAAGGGTTTTACTTGACAATGAACCAAAACCATAGGTTTTGGTTAGGTCTACAGGTAAAATGATTTTTATAGAAAGTTATAAGAAATCCTAGGTATATATTATCTTGATTGAATCCCTATCCTAGTCTAGGACAACATATGTCTAATGTATTAATGTTGACTAACATATGATGTGCTTATAATGATGATCTCATATATATGTGTGTTGATTTGTTTTCTAATGGTCCTGAAAATCTAGGGTTTGGAAACAAACCTTAGTCAAAGTTTGAAAGATCTAGGATGATGATTGTAAAGTCTATGGTCTATAAATAAATCCTAGTAATGATTAAATTCTCTAGTATGTATGCTGATTTGAATCTATATAATGTGTGATGAGAATTTATATATGTAAATCTACATTTATAATCCCAGTGGAAGTTAATTATGCTGTATTTATTGAATTCTAAGATGTACATTAAACCCTAGTAGAAGCTCTTTATGGTATGGTTTGATAATTGATTTGAAATATAGGGTATGCATCTAACTCTAGTGAAAGTTGATCATGTATGAGTTGTGGTTAATCTTGATTGACTCTTTCATATGAAAAACTAGGATTTGTATAAATCCCTAGTGGAAAGTCTAACATGTGAATTATAAAGGTTGTTATATATCTTGTAGATCTATATTGGTTCTAGAGTTTACCAAATGTTGTAGCAAGGTATATTGTGTTTTTGAAAGAAAACATTGAAATCCTAGATAAAATGAAAGACATTGTGAAATAGTCTAGGGTTTATGATAAAATTCCCTAGCAAAATTTGAAGAGTATAAGTCTCTTGTCTGGGTATCTGATATGTATAAAGTTGAAAATGCTTTCTTAACTCTGATATGGCTAACTTTATGCTCCTATAATTTTGGTTGTACTTGCTATCTAAAGTTGTGCAGGAAGATAATAAGTATGATGAAAAGGATGGAAGCCATGAAATATTCTCCAACACCTAAAGAAGAATTTAAGTCTCCCTACATTAATAGGGAGCTTGGATAGAATTTTATCTCCCTAGATTAAGAGGGAGCCTAGATAAAAGAAGAAATGGTTATGGTTCTCTACTTCATGTATCATGCACTAAACCGCGACTAACAACCATAAGTCTTAATGAAGTCCATGAGTAAGAATCATAGCCATGGATGGAGAATATATTATGGAAATACATGTTGCCACATGGGAAGTAGGAAGAGGAACATTCTCTTGAAAAAATATATTGATAGTCCTACTGGAATTATTTGAAGGGAAACATCGAAACCCCATAGTTTTTTTTTTATTATGAATTTGAAATTATTGATGATTGGGGTTTTTGTTTGCAAAATTGAATCTCTCGAAGGACTTGATAGCATGTTGGTTACCAATCATTTTGATTGGGAGAGATCATTTATCCTTGATCTAATAGATCAAGGTGTATTGAGGCTTTGTGAGTGAAGAATTTCCCAAGGCTTTGTGAGTGAAGCATTGCCTGAAAATATTTTGTTGAGGCTTTGTGAGTGAAGCATTTCCTGGAAAGACATATGGTCAACACTTTGTGTTGATGTATGGTTGGGAGGGTAGAATTGGGTGGATGCAAACATATTTCCTGGGTTGATGGTTAGTAAGTAATCTTGATGGTACCTATAGATGTTGAAAGCTTTAGTCCATCTTATTCCCACTTGGATAGATTTCCTTGGTCAGGAATCTACTCCATGGCATTGTTGTGCCTAAAATTTTGAGTGACCAGTGGATAGAATTCCCTGGTTAGGAATCTAGTCCATGACATTTAAGTGTCTAAATATTCTTCATAGTTCATATATTTGATATATACCTTGTACTATTGAGTTATGAATACCTCCCTAGTTAAGAGGGAGTGTTGAAGAATGAAACTAGGTTTGGTCTTCATAATTTGTACTTGAGTCAATAATTATTATACTTGTCAAAATAATAAAGAAAATATCAAATTTATATTATTATTAAATGAATTATTAAAGCATGTGTTTCATGCTTGGGTCGTATATATTTTAGGTCAAAGTTCCAATTGTGGACTTCTGGGTTTTATTCTAAGTCTATAGTATTATTGCATATTTAAATTGATCCATATTAGGCTTTTGAATCATGTAATTAGGTCAAGTATTGAGTAAACTATAACTTATGAAGCCTCCACCTCAAGTCAGGCTTAAGGTCATCAAGTCAGCCTAAAATCCAATATTTCGAACTCATCAGAAGCCTATATATACAGTGGATTCGAACCCACTTGAAACCATCAATCTGCAATTATACATAAATTTGATCTAGAAGCTGCAACAAGGAGAAATTGTGAAATTTTGGAGAAGGACTTTCTGGGTTCGGTTTTTGGCACACTTATAGAGTTGAAGAAAATCAAAATTTTGGCACTACTCTCTCTGCATTTCGAGCTGTAGTTTGGGAGATCAAAGTTATCAAAGTTTTTTTGTTGCAATTGCGGCTAGGTTGTTGATGCTAAGTGAAGGAGAATTTGAAGTTGATTATGTTGGATATTGCTGCTTGGCTAAGTTTTATTGGACCTAAACTAAAGTATTTAAACCTATATCGAAGTCTCAAGAAGGTTGAAGTTCCAATGTTTCTATTGCTTCTGCTACTGCCTGATTCAGGAAGGATCACAAGGAAGGATGAGTTGGTGTGGAGGAAGTTTGGGTCAAGGTCTAGAGTCTCAAGAATCACTATTGAAAGGATAACTTATATGCACTAGGTTTTCCCCTCGAGGGGGAGTTTTCATTGGTTTTTGGCTGACATATGGCATCCTTGATATATGAGTATTTGCTTTGATATTTGCTTGATGAACTAATAATAAGAAAGATAATAAGAACATAAAAATAACTAAAGAAGATCATAAGTAAATAATCAATAACAAGATGATCTTTCTGCCCTTCTAATTCTCTAATAAAACCAGTCTATCTCAATTTTAATTAAAAATTTTTCCAACATTGTTTTTTACAGGTGTAGTTTCTTTTAGAGTGCCATAGGATATCTACAAAAGTTATAAGTACAAATAATCTCATTAAACAATTAAAATTTGACATAAACAATAATGTTAACCATTGTAAATGTAAAATATCCATTTATGGAAAACCCAAACCCCCCTAAAAAAAATAATAAAAAATAAATGTTTTGCTTGTATTGTGAAAAATATATCTAGACAAAGTACATGAAAAATTAAAAGGTGAAATAAATTCAAATACCTTTTCTTCTAGTTCTTTACCATAATTAGATAACAATTTATCACTCTCAGAGATATTTTGTATAATTTAGTGTTCAAACTTTCACATAGATCTTCTAAGGAAATGTTGACTTGGTAATAAAAAATTGGAGACCCTTTTATTCGCTCCTCCTCTATTAAAACTTCAGGAAGAATAAGAGGTGCCACAAATGTTTTCTTCCCTCCACATAATTCTATAAACATATCCTAGAATATGGTAATAGGATTTATGGATTTGGGAGGAAAAATTTTAACCTAACCTTTGAATTTCCTTCTAATGAATCATAAAACATCCTCATGTTCAATCTCAAGGTAATCAACAAAATGTTGAAAATATTAGAGGTGTTTTTTCACTTTGCTTCGATCATCTTGAGTGAAGTGTGGGCACATTTATAAAAATTATTCATCTTCAACAACATGAATTTTTTTGAAGTTTAAACATGCGTACCTTGAACTAGTTGCATCAGTAACTAAATTCACCATTTATATCCATTGGATTTTCCAATGTGTGTTCAGATCATGGAGTCACCAAGTGAATGATATGCAACCAGTATCCGATTTATATTCCTTATTCACCATCAAGAATTATAACTTTCCTTTTTCATACACCTAAGGAAATATATTTTTGTGTCTTCATTCCCTGGCAATGACGCTAAATTTTGAAATGCCTTTTAGATTGTCCTAGTTTCTCGGGACTTTTCCAAGGTAACAACAAACCTAATTTAGGCCCAACATTGTCCTTGAACCATAGGGGGCACCCTCAAATATCACGAGGCTTAGTTGCTATTATTTGTCACTGAACAACAACCTTAGAGTTGATTTGAGAACACTGGCCATATTTAAGTGACGGGAAAGTGGTGGATTAGGTTGAGAAAGAAGATGGAAAAAAGTTGGAAGAAAACAAGGAAAATGTTAGATAATAAAAAGATTATCTATTGGGAATGGAGTCTTGAAAGATTGAGCACAAAGCTAAATTGAAAAAGGTGAAATAAATTAAGAAGAAGAATCAAAAACTCAAACATTCACCGAATGTCTTTGATATTTTTTATTGTAGAAAACTCACTAGGATAACATTATAATGGTTAAATGACATAGCACAATTTAGTCATATGAAATAAGGGAAACAATTAATGGATGCAAAGGGATAATAAAAGCAACACATTCATATTAAAATCTGAGTGGTAGAAATTACATTCTTGGGAGAATTGAGGGAAGTTGATTCTCTGCTTAGCATTTCTATGTTCCATATAATTTAATTAATTCAGCTAAAACAAATAGAAAAGATATGAATTTGAAAGAAAGTTTAAGACGAAAAGTAGTTATGATAAATTAAGCTCTATTTATTCCAGGCTACGAATCCAAGAGAACTCTCTTTGGATCTAATAAATTACAAAATATAGAGGCCCATCAGGCTTACAAAAATGACACAAACCTCAAGCTCCCAACCTCTCCTCTCAGTTCTAAAATCCCCCTTTGTAACCTCTACAATTGGCTTTTTAATTATTTTACAAATATAGGCCTTTGCCAAGAATAGTGAAACAAATTCTAGAAATCGAAACGTGCTTGACACCTATGGCTATGTGTCATCTCTACTGCTTAACAAACCAAGAAAATGCTTCCACCTATTTTAACCAATTGTTGTAATAGCACTAGGTTAAAATTTCATGTAATAAAATTTAATAAAGGCAAAATAATACCAAGGTCATGGGACACTTATTCCAAGCTGAATTCTGGGAAAGATATCCTAGTGGGTATTACTTGGTGTGTTTCTAGCGAAGGGGAAATTGGCAAAGGAAATGGAAAAGGATTTGAAAAGGCAAAGAGTCATTAATTGAAATTTTATTTATGAAAATAAAGGAAATTAGGAGAAAATGGAGGTGAAATTTAATAGGTTGCATGTGAGGAGAAAATTGAAGGAAAAATTAAGGAAAATGAAGAAATTAGAGGCATCAAGAATAAAAAAGACATCAAAGCATCAGCTTCTAGCATTTTTTCAGTTTAGTTTTGGGAATAGTATCAGAGATGAGAAGAGCACCAATAGGAGAAGTAAATTAAGAAATCAAAGGAAGGATAAGGAAAGCAAAGGAAAACAAGGATAAAGCAAGGAAAAGTTGGATCAAGCAACTTCAGTGGGAATACTTGTAGGTAACAGGTTGCATGTATGATTTCCTATCTATTTTTGGCATGCATGGTTTATTCATGTGTGTATTTGGTTTCTTTCTTATTGATGGCATGGATTTTTTTGGGTTTTGAAAATGGTTTTAGCCTTGACTTTCCATTTCCAGATAGCCATGGTGTGATGGGATTCTTTCTTGGTTGAGCTTTGGATTGTTGGAAGGCTTTGGATCCAGGTGAGGTGGTCTCAGCAAAATCCTAATGGTTAGGGTTGGAGATGGTTTTCTCCGGGAAGCCCTCAACATGTGGGTGGAGACATACAAATTAATCAAGGGATGGTGAAGGAATTATGAGGCATCCAATATCGGTTTGGTTTTGTAATCTCAGGATCAGTTTAGGTGACATCACGGGGATCAATTTAGGTGAGATCATAGTATGATGAGGGTGGAGGTGGTTTAACCTTTGGATTCCCTTGGTTTTTTTTTGGGTTTGTTTATTCCATGAGATCCCACAATCATGCTTGGAATATGGCACAAGGGTGATTGGTTGAAAGAAAGATTTGGTTAAGCCTAATCTATGGTCGAGTGTTACGTGGAAGTATCATACCTAGTTGGATTTTTCATATGTTTAATAAGAGCTAAGTTTCTCTCGATTTTGATGAGTAAATTTACTTGTTATTATGTGGCTTTAAAATGAGCCTCCTAAGGAAAATAATAAAATATCAGATAAAATAATAACATAAGAGCGATGAATTTGTTTTTCCCTTGTCACACTGCAATTCCTATAAACATGGTTAAATTAAATTAAAATGTTGTAAAAAGGTAAAATTAATAAAAAATTATATTGATGTGACTAAGTGAGATTTTCAAGAAAAAATCATTTAAGAGGACATCACATTTTTGGATTAGTTGAATCATGGTGATCGATGGTGCATCAGTTTAATATATCATGAATTGATCCATATAATATCTTACTGCATCAGATGCTTGGTCCAAATTTGTGAAAACCCTTTCATCATATTTGGCAATATTAGCTTGCAAGAGCTACCCACCAACACATAAAATATTTTATAGGTCCTTGGGTCAGTGACTCAGTTGATCATTTAAATAGTTGAATCACCACACAAAATTATTTGGAGGAGGCCTTGCTTGGTTTCCTTGCAATAACAAAGATCATTTCCCATATCTAAGCTACATTTGGAGTAAATGAAACATTTCCTCTTCAAATTCCACATTCATGTGAATTTTTCACCCCTTTAATTTTGTCTCGCGTTTTTTCTTCTTCTTGGCCAACTATATCCACTGAAGAGGAATCCAATATAATTGGAATTTGGAAAATTTTGATTAAAGTATTAATTAATACATTGTCGTGAACACCAATTTTCTTGTTTAAAAGTTGAGATATAAATCTAACTCGAATCCCCCTTGAATAATGATGCAGTTGATACTCGAAGAATTTTTCACATCCTTTGACCACCCTACATCAAGCCAAAACCACTTAACTTTCTCCACCCCACCTCACTACATGGTCACCTTGTCACCCGCTAATACAAAAGTTCTTCAAGTATGAAAATTCAATAAATTAGGGTCGTTTTCAACATCTACTAACTAGAAAGTATTGTTACAAAGTGGTGCTTTATAGAAGGAAATAATTAGTTGTTCTCATTTTATAACCATCTTGACTAGAACAATGGGGAGTTATTCTTATATGGGGTTTGTATTTATTCAGATTATATTCTCATATTGTAATCTATTTTTTTTAGTTAATAAATCTTCATATAATTTTGGAAGGACTAGATGTAGGATAACCTGATGCAGTCAATATAATACGCTAGAAAATAATGTGGATTCAAAGGTCAACATAGAAAAGAAGAATATTAACTTCATTTTGGTGGACTTATGGGTCTTCTGTGGTAGATAGCAGAATCCTTCCAGGTGGGGGCCTATGAACTATGTAGTTGTTTCCTATATTATTAGAGTCCTTATCCTCACTACCTTCCTTCCTCCTTGAATATGGTCATGGCCCAGATATTTTACAACTTGATTGTTTAGACAAGGCGACTTTCTCTTGGGTCTTCTTGTCAACAAAGGTGATGTTATTTTTTTATGTAATAAATCTGTGTTCTTAATATCATGCTATCATATAACAATGATAAGTGCTAACTAACATCTTAGTATAAGCGTAAGATTGAAAAACATAATAGTGGTAAAAAAAATGAGAACTAGGTGATACCTATATTGAGAGAATGGGAACACCACAATTTTCATGTCAAAATTTTTTCATGTTGAGGAAAAATTTCCTTGCTTAAGTTCATTTGTTGAAACTCCTCTCTTTCAAAGGATTGAAAATATTATCTTTAACTTCTTTTATTTTGTATAAAATTCCTTCTTTGAAGTTAATATTCTATTAAAAAAGGATCTATGCAAATTTTTTAGTGATTATCATATTAATGTCAAAGTAGGAGAGAAACATTCGATATGTCAGAGTAGATGTTGTGAGGATGGCTAGTGAAACTTTCAAAACCCTCGATATCTCTATGTGTTTTTTCTCCCATAACATGAACAACACTAACAGAGTTCTCACAAAGCTACTACTAAGAATGATGCAAGAAATACAAAATGGTAAAAGATTAAAAAATAGACTAATGTTATTATTTAGGAAGTTACCATGCTAATGTCGATTGCAAACAATAAGTATATTGAGTTTGCATGGTTAGAATTAACTAGTTATACAACTCTTGACAAAATGGAATACTGATAAGAAATCATTATATATATACAGTGTGTTTTGGTGTTATCCCTTCCTTCATGAAGATCCAAATCCTAATGCTTAGGCTACTTATATGCACCATTAATGAAAGGTTGGAGGAATTAACTTGCTTAGTCTATGTGATAGAGTGACGGTTGCTGAGATAATGATTATATTCTTCATTGATCCAGTGGATCAGTAAAATTCTCAAAATTCATAGTGTTCAAAAGTGCTGAAAACCAACACCAAAACAAATATCTCATTACCTTGAATCCAACACAACTCGTTTCACTCAAAAATGATATCATATGCTCCCGATATCGTGTTATGACCATTTTCTCAAACAACTAAAATTTTTGTAATTGGGTGGCAGGTATGCCCAATCAATAGTCTATACATTGAATAGGTAGGTGACTGGGCAGTTGACTGTGTATTTTGTGGGGAAATGGTTGATTGACAAGTGTCATCATGTTTTTGGTTGAATATCTTGGGTTTTGATTGGTTTTTGGTTCGTTTGGTTGGGCCAATGGTGGAGGGCCATGTGGGCCAAAAGTTGGTTGCCACGTGGCCTCCTGATGTTATTGAAAAATTTGGTATGGATCAGATTGGGCGTGTTAGGGTTTGAACGTTGGACCTTCGGGGTGGCAGCACAATGCTCCACCACTGCGCCACCAGTTTTTCTTACAACCTATAGACCACCAATGCTATTTAAGGTTTAATTAATGGCCCATTGGGAGTCGGGGTTGGGGATAACCCCTATCCCCTAGTCCACCCAACCCATAGGACCGCAGGTGGGCATCTAGGGGTGCGGGGTTAAACCCAACCCCAAAACCATGGGATAACGCAACCATATCACGGTTCATTGCAATTTTGAACCCCAACGGAAACCATAACCCACAACACAGTGCAACCTTGGTCATGGAGTGGAGTTGGGGTTTATGTATTATAGTGTGTTAATTTGAAATCCACCATAGGTCAAACATGAATAAACCACAGACGTTCATTGGAACCGGCGGTAAATCGAACCCAACCACCAGACATTACCATAGTTCAAGCAGGGTTAAGTTAGTGGTTGTCGTGAATATTTGAACCAACCAAAATCAACGATGGATATGGCGCTTTTTGGTCGGTTCATGGGTTCATCGAGAACTTAAAGTGTTCAAAAATTTACAGTTGAACCGGCATGAATCACATCGGTGCGGGGAAAAATTGTCCCTCCATGTGGCTGAAAAATGTGGAAATTCTAGGATGGATTGCAGGTGGGTGTGAATTGTAGCACAGTTAGCAGGAAATTGATTTGGAGCATAAATCAATCATTTTTTGACCTTTTTGAGCACAGAAAGAGCCCATCTAGGAGTTTTTTTATTGTTTTGGAGCCATTGGAGACAATATATATATATATATATATATATATATATATATATATATATATATATATATATATATATATATTTGTTTATGGTATTATTTTCTCTATTATTTTGTGCAAAAATGAAATTAAAATCATCATTCATGTGTTAATTTAACTTACATAGCTGCATAAAAAAACCCTAAAAATTTCACTTGCAAATTTCATCAAAAAACCTTCAAGTTTTCATATACATATCGGTTTGCTATCATAGCTTTGGTTATTTGGTTATATTGAGTGTTTAATTATATTGCAAGTGTTTTTGATGCTTACAAGGTTGAAGCTCAAAAGAGGAGATGAAAAGCTTATGGTAGCAAGTCCTCAAGCTAGTTCAAGGAGAGAAGATTTCCCACAATCTCCACCACCGGTTTCACCTCAAGTTTCACCAAAGGCGTCACCGGTCATGACACATGAAGGGGACCTTGAAAATATGACTAATAATGAGAAGGATTTCAAGAAATCATTCTTTTACATGAGTGAGATGGTGAAAGTTCTCTATGAGGAAAGGAATTTAAGGTTGCAAGGTGAGAGCTCAAAACCTCCAAAGAGAAATGGAGGAAATGGAGACAAACCTCTAAAAGGGAATGGAGGGAATGGTGATAAAACACCTATAACTCCACCTTTCTCCTCACCTTAACATTCACCATCATCATTTTCTACATCAACCCCTTCACAAACACCTCCACATTCTCCAAAGGGACATGGTAAAACTCCATTTTTGAACTTGAAATAAAGTTTGAATTGCCTATGTCTAATGGAGAGGTAAATGCTGAGAAATTAGATAATTGGGTTCGTTAGCTTGAAGCTTGAAGTTTATTGAAGGATACAAAGGATCAAGGATGATGAGACCAAGATTCATATTGCTTCATTAAGGTTGAAAAGTGTGGCACTCATTTGGTGGAAATCCAAAACACAGGAGGACATCAAGAAAAGAGGTAAGGTTTTATCCTCTTGGAATGATTTTGTTGTTGCATTAAGAAGACAGATTTATCCTTTAGGATACATGCAGAAAGGTATAATGGATTGGAATAACTTTAGGAAATTAAAGGGTCAAAATGTGCAAATTTATACCCAAGAATTTCTAAGGAGGGCATTGATATTGGGTGTAGATTTATCCTCTCAAGACACTTTACTCAAATTCGTTAGAGGTTTACATAGCTACTTGAGACACACAATTCTCATGTTTAACCCTACAAATTTATATGAGCTTTGTGTATAGGAAACACATCTAGAAGCAAGTGGGAAAATGTTCCACAAGAGGGCAACAAAAATCCATTTAAGGGTGGAGACAAAGGAGAGGGAAAATTCAAAGGAAAAGGAAAGAAAAATGCTTCCATCAAGGGGGAAAAAATCACATGAAATTTTTTATCAAAGGAAGGCCACAATGAAGATCCTTGTTGGAAACTTCATCCTAAGATGAGACCCAAAAAATTTAACAACAAAGGAAAGAAAAAGACAGTTGCAACTACACAACATGATTTAGGATCTGATTTGGGAGATGAAACAAAGGTTATAGCTATGGGATTGAAAGATAAGGAAGCCATTGCTATTACTAGTTATTAAAATAACCTTAATGAAACTAAAAATTAAAAAAGAAAGAATAGATATCTTCCATATTAGAGTTATCTCAAAACATAACAAAATTGACCCTATATTTGATAGTAGCTCACAAGAAAACCTCATTTCGGAAAACATTGTCAAGAAGTTGAATTTGGAAACCAATCCTCATTCTAAACCTTATCCTTTAGGTTGGTGTGTTACCATGTAAAGTTGCAAGTGACTAGAAAATGCAAATTTAAATTCGCCATTGCTGCAAATTTCATTTATGAGGTAGAAATTGATTTAGTGTTATTAGACATATGTGGTATTGTTTTATGAATCCCATATCTTTATGACATAAAATATATCTTTCATTGCCGTGAAAACAAGTATCATTTGTTTAAAGATGGTACATTGTTAGAGCACATCGTAAGAAACTAAACCTTTCACTTGTGAATGTTGGAAAAATGAAGAGCCTTGTTAATTCTAGCAAGAATTTTGTACTTTTGATGATCAAACCCAAGAATGATGTTGAGGATGAAGCCTTTCATGGATGTGAAACAAATTTGAAATTTAATTCGGTTGAGGTTGTTACCAAGATGATGAGATGTTTCAGGAACCTAAAGGATTGCCTCCTAAAAGAGGAATCCAACATGAGATCTAATTGCATCAATATTTTCCTCTTCATACGTTGGCATGTACAGGATGTCAGTGATGGAAAATGCATAAATTAAGAAACAAATCCAAGAGTTGCTTGATCAATGGATGATCTAATGAAGCACATCGCCATGCGGGTCACCTAATGTTTTAGTGCCAAATAAGGATGGTACATGGTGCATGTGTGTGGAATTACGTGCATTGAACAAGATTACGGTAAAAAACTATTACCCTCTTACTAGAATTGGTTATTTACTTTATCAGTTGAAATATGTTGTGTATTTCACTAAGTTGGACTTGAGGAGGTGCTATCATTAGATTAGGATCACTAAAGGAGACATATGGAAGACAACATTCAAAACAAAGCAAGGTTTTTTTGAATGGTTAGTTATGCCCTTTGGACTTTGTAATGCTCCTGCTACATTCATGTGGGTAATGAATGATGTTTTAAGGTATTTTCTAGATTATTTTTTGATAGTCTACTTAGATGACATATTAATTTTCAGAAAGTATCGTGAAGAACATATCATGCATGTCAAGAAAGTGTTAGATGTCTTAATGAAGGAACAATTTTTTTAAAGATGTCGAAATGTGAATTTGAGAAAACTTCTTTAGTCTACTTGGGTCATAATGTTGGAGGATGTGAGTTGAAAATATATTATTCAAAGGTCAAATTCATTTTAAATTGGCCAAAACCCAAGATAGTGACAGAGGTTAGAATTCTCCTGGGAGAAACCCAATATTGGAGAAAAATTATTTCTAACATGTCTTCCATTGCAGCTCCATTGCATGCATTGACAAGTGTGAAGCAGGTTTTTCATTGGGGAGGAAAACATTGAAAATCATTTGATGCATTGACGGAAAATATCAGTTCAGCACCTGTACTTTCACTTCCTGAATTGATACAATCATTTGAGATACAAATTGTTGCAAGTGACTATGCCATGGGCACGGTCTTGATGCAACATGGTAAACCCATTTGTTTTCATTCAGAAAATTTTAATGGTGAAGTGATTAACTATCCTACATATGACAAGGAATTGTATGCATTGGTGCAAAGTGTGAAAAAGTGGAAAATTTACTTAATGGCTAAGGAAACAATAATTCACACCAATCATAAGCCATTGTAATACTTGCAATCACAAACAAAGCTATAGCAAGAAAGGCACTTCAGATGGATTGGTTTTATTCAACAATTCGAATTGGTGATAAGGTATAAGAAAGGTATCTATAACAATGTTTTTGATGTGATTTCTAGGCCAATTGTTCATGCATCCATTCTTCTTAAGCATAATTTTGTCATGCATGACAGTTATGTAGAGGAATATGCTTTAGATAATTATTTGAAGGATGCATATGCGACTTTGTGTCAAGGTAACCAAGTATAGGAATCAGATTATCATGTGCATGTTAACTTGTTGTATCATATTGGAAAGCTATGTATTCCATAGGGAGAGAGAGTCAAAATCATAAGGGAAGCGCATACTTTTCTTATTGCTGATCATTTTAGTGTAGGTAAGACAGTGGAACAATTACAAAGGTATTGTTGTTGGGCTCGTATGCTTGAAAGTGTGTCACAATTTGTAAGACGATGTTCTTTATGTACTACCAGTAAGCCTAGCAATAAAAAATTGGGATTGTATACACCACTTCCAGTACCTTCTTGTCCATGGGAAAGTGTTTCGATGGATTTCGTAAGAGGTGTTAGGGTCCTATAATTTTTATAGGGTCACTTGATTATACCTGATGATTATTATATTTGAGATTTTGTAAATAATATTTCATCCTGCAAATTATTTCCAAAATGGGTTCAAAGGGTGATTTTACATTATTGGGGCTCTCATCATAAGTTTAGGGTCATAAAAGGTTTTTATCCTAAGTTTAATAAGCATGATAAGATTTGCACCCTTATCCAAAGTTTAGAAGGAAAATAATTTTAACCTAAGTATTAAACCTATGTTAAAATGTTGGCAAATGAACAAAGGTATTTGTTGTTTGTTGTTAAACCATATGCTCCAACTGATGACCCGATCCATTCCTCATTAGAAAAATGACCGACAAGGATTTTCGGCACCCCCTGCCCATCCTAGCTTTATCGGCAGAGGAGGGGGGGGGGTATGAAAAGGTGGTTTCACTCACCTTGACCCCACCTTATGTGTCAAATTCGCATTATTTTTCACACCACCCTCTCTTAATACCATATACCACTCCTACCACCCTCCGAAATCAATTTTCTCTGATCCCTTCATAATCCTCACTCCCAGTTATGTCACCCTCCAATTCTGCTCCACCTCCACTCCCCTATTTCCACGTATCTCCTCCCGCTTGATCCCGCTCCTGCTTACTGTTCCATTCATGTGCCTTCCTTTCACACTCACATGTAAACTATTTCTTCCAACCATGTGCCTCCACATCATTTCTCACCTCCATGTCACCTCCTGCCTCCATGTCATATGTTAATTTCATGGTCAGTTAAAACTATGTTTTTTACCTATACAACATGGAAACCTATTTTTCAAAATTTCAGTAGGAAAAAGCTCAAATACAGTTAGTGACTTGGAGGCCACCTCATCAAATAAGAGTTGCTATCAAATTCGAATTTCTCTTCTTTGTCACCAACAATCCAAAAAGATAGTGCCAAGTAGATTCATTAGTTTTGAATGTCCTATATTTCAATTCTATTTGTGTAACATAGTTTTAAGATATTTGGTGAAAAATTTGTATAAATACTTCATCATTTGAAGTAATAGATGTTGGGATTTGGAATGAGGAAGGATACCATTCATTGTAAAGTTGTTCACTGAGTTCAGGTGACCTTTTGTAGTAATACAAGACAAGTTGTTTCAAAAATTCATGTGCCATATCTATGTGGTGAAGTGCTTCTCATTGTTTATGTGTTATTTCTGTGTTTCCATTATTGTACTTTCTTAAATATTAATTACCTTGCAGAAATTGTGAAGAATAGGATTTGTTGAAATATACACCTTGATTCTGGTTGTAAATAATTTTAATGTTTTCCTCTGAAGTCAAAATAAATAATTCTTAATTGTTCTTTTGTTTTAACTGAATCTTTATTTTTCTTTTGTTACATGCCTTTTTAAATCTAAAAATATCCACTATTATGTCTACCTTTCCCTCTTGCACTTAAGCTTGGTTATTTCTGCATTTGATCATCTTAATCTCTTCTAACTCCATTGCCCAATGGCCTTCCCTTTTTGTTCCAACCAAACCAATTCAAAAAAAAAAATTTGAGCCCATTAACTAGCATAAAATTTCCAGAAACAAAGCTAAATCTAATAGAGATATCCCTCTCTGAGTTTAGAAGGGATAGCTTCTAGAATTAAAAGTGGTTTTGACGTTACCTCCGTGGTTTTTTCTTCAACCTTGAAATTACAGAGTGATAACAGGAGGCCTACTTATGTCTAGGAGAGGTCATTATTATCTTTATATAGTTGTGGATAGGTTCAACAAAATGTGTATTTTGATGCCTTGTAAAAAGTAGGTTACAACTGAACAAACTGCACAAATTTTATTTCAAAATGTATGGGTACATTTTGGGTTTCCCATATCCATTATTAGTGATTGAGATTATCGCTTGTTTAGGAAATTTTGGTCAAGCTTGTGGGGACTCTTGGATACCAAATTGAAAAAGAGCACAACATTGCATTCGAAAACAGATGGCCAAATAGAGGCGGTGAAAAAAACGATGATACATCTTCTTCGTGGTTATTGCAGCAAGCATCCTAAGTTGTGGGATGCACATTTGCACTATATTCGACATGCTTACAACCGAGGTAAGAATTTTTCAACTCAAACATCGCCATTGGAGGCATGCTTGGCATACTTGCCCAAATCTCCTTTAGATTTTATCTTTGGGAAGGATGTTTCTATTGATGGACATAGTGGCATAGATAAGGCCAAAAGGTTCATTGAACAAGCTCAATTGGTAAATCAAATAGTTCAATAACAGTTGGAAAAGAGTCGAGCAAAGTACAAGACAAGACATGATAAGCATCATGTAGATCACACTTTCCAAGCCGGGGATGAAGTTTTGCTTCACATTAGTGAAGAGAGACTTCAAGGAGAAGGTAAAAAAATGAAACCAATTCGATATGGTACATTCAATATTTTGGAAAATATTGGTACTAATGCCTTTAGGTTGGATTTTCCTTCATTTATGCAAATTTATGCAATTGTTAATGCTGAGAATTCAAGATTGCATGAGCCTCCTATGATTTAATCAAGGAGAGAAAGTTAAGATTCCTTCAATTGAAGATTTCTCTCTTAAATATCTTGAATAATTGTAGCAAGACACCATTCTTGATAGAAAAACAAGGACTTAAAATGAGGGAACATGGATTACCTTCACGTGGGGCTCAAAGGGACAAATCCAAGAAAAGCTAAATGGATTGATATTGGAAGGGTGAGGGAACTGTACCCTCATCTATTTTTTAACTGGAAGTGATATTTTGGAGGTAAAAAAGCTTCTAGTGGGGATGAATGATCCAATGGATCAGTAAAATTCTCAATATTAAAAGTGTTTGAAAGTGCTTTAAACTAGCACCAAAATGAAGATCTCGTCGCCCTAAATCCAACTCAACTTGTTTCACTCAAAACTGATCACATGCTCTTGATAACGCATTTTGAATGTTTTCTCAAACAACTAAATTTTTTGTAATTGGGTTGCAGGTACGCTCAGTCAGCAGTCCATATGCTGACTCGGGAAGTGACTGGGAAGTTGACTATGTATTTTATGGGCCAATGGTGGAGGGTGTTGGAAATGTTGTCATTGATGGCAAAGGAGGCAAAGGAGGCAGCGCTGAAGCAAAGACAGACAAAAGAAGAAGCGAATACAATGGAGGCAGCAAAGAAGCAAATGAAGACAGAGGAAGCGAATATAATAGAGGCAGAAACGTTATCACAGAGACAGAAGCAAAGCCAGAACGACAGAAGCAGCAGAGGTAGAGGCGTTATGCATATAATACATAACCATATTCCGGGAATCGCACACTCCAACCGACATTATACATAACACAAATATTCCAGGAATTGCACAGAACCATATTCTAGGAATCGCTTAACCCCAAGCGGCAAGGCACATAAATTCCGGGAATCGCCTACCCCGATGGAGGATACATATATATATATATATCCATCACTACACATATATGTGCAGCGCATCATATAATCAAAGGTCTAAGCTTAAATATATAAAAGCGGAGTGCTTTATATCTATATAACCAAAGGTTCTATCAAAACGAAATGGCTTATAAGGTGGGACCCCTCCCCAATCGCAATCAGAGATCGCAAGGGGAGCGGAACATCACAAACAGAAAGTTGCGATTGCGATTGAGTTCCGGATCCGATGAGTTATAAATCATGATTGATATATGTTTTTAAGTTCCATGAATAGTGGTCAATCGCATCGGAAAGAAACAAACCATCGCAACACATATTAAAAGAATTGCGATTGCGATTAAAAGTCCGGACTCGATGGATGTATGAATTATAATTCAAATGTGTTTGAAGTCCTTTCCCAATCGCATCGGCAAAATACAATGAACAGTGGCCAATCGCATCGGAGAATATAAGAGTTGCGATTGCGATTGGAAGCCCGGACCCGATGGGCGTATAAACGATGGATGATATATATTTGAAGTCCGGCATGATCGCATCGGAACAATCTAATCGCATCGGAGAATATAAAGGGATCGGAACGTCCATACAGGAACTTGCGATTGCGATTAAGTACCAGACCCGATGGGTCTATAAGTTATGTTTTAATAAGTGTTTGAGTTCCAATCGCATCGGCAAAGAACAGTGAACAATACCCAATCGCAATTAGAAGATTTCAATTGCGATTCATCACATCGGCATTTCAAAATGAACAGTGGTCAATCGCAATCGGAGGAGCAATATATTTCATCGGGAATCGTGTCAAGTGGGCCCAAAAGGAGTTCTTATATGTTTAAAAGGTCTTCATTATATTACGCCGAGAATTGATTTAAGTCATTTCAAAAGGAAGTTTGTATGTATGCCGAGAGTTGAAATTACATTATATGTATATATAAAAGGGCGTTGTTATATATATAGATATAACATGGTTGCGGTGGTATTAAAGTATGCCGCGTGGTCTGTGGACCCACGGGCCTCGGATCAAGGTGGAGGGTGATTATTAATGTAATACAATTGTGATATATGTCTGTTCCGGCCTACGGAACTCGCCACATCAACAAGACACTCGTGGCACGAAAAGGATTGGAATTGCCCTGTTTTAAAAGTCTGCAACTACATTTTATTTATTTAAAAGGCATTGTTACACGTATGCAGCAATTACACCACAGAAGAGGACAGAAAAGGATACAGAGCATAAAAGAGTTAAAACACAGTCACAGAAAAGACAAGCACAGTCAAAGAAAAGCCAAAAGACTAAATGAGTTGAACTCGAATTCATTTTGTAATTCGAATGTAATTGTTTTAATTGATTTTTATTGTTTGTGATGCATTGGAAAGTGTCCGAGAGGAAAACAAACTCCCACTGTAATGTTAAAATTGACACCTACAGTTATAATTCCTGAGTAAGCAGATAAAAGGAGTGAGAAGGCAGAAGGCAAAGAGACATGACTGTCCATTTCAAATTCCAAGTAGAATACAAACAGTCATGAGAGGAAATCTATAAATAATATCATCTTGATATTCAAGATAGAGGAGAGAGAGAGTAAATTTAGAGAAGGCAGAATACAGAAGAGTGAGGCAGAAAAGATTAAGAGAAGAAGAGCAGAAAGAGAAGCTACAGAACAGAGCTGATATCTGAGGTAAATCAGCAAACATTCAGTTTGATAAATTGAGGAAGTTGGAGCTTCCCTATCAAGTTGTAGCTTGATAGCTGTCATTTGTAGCTGACTGAGGTTGGAGCCTCCTGTAGGTTGGTGCCTGCAGAAAATTGAAGGGAGTTGGTGCTTCCTTGCAAGTTGTAGCTTGCAGAATTGAGGTAGGAGCCTCCTGTAGGTTGGTGCCTGCAGAAAAACAGTGGTGAGAGGGAGTTGGAGCTTGCCTTTGCATCACAACAATAATAAGATGTGGTTTTCTCCCTTTATGGGTTTCCACTTATATCTGGTGTCTTTGTGCATGTGTTGATGTGATTTTATCTAATTTTCTTAATACTTGTTGCTCACATATTAAGACTGTTGTTACATTAACAAATCTGTTTGATACTTTCTGCTCACTAATAAAGATTGCTCACATATTAAGTTGATCATGAAGTGAAGGTGTAAATAAGTTTTAAAATTCCATGTATGTGTTAAACTGATTCACCCCCCCCTCTCAGTTTAACTAAGGGTTCAACAGAGGGCCACGTGGGTCAATAGTTAGTTGTCATGTGGATTCCTGATGTCATTGAAAAATTTGGTACGGGTCAGATTAGGCATGTCAGGGTTCAAATTTTGGACCTCCGAGGTGGCAACATAATGCTCCACCACTGGATCATTGGTGTTTCTTACAACCTATAGATCACCAAATCTATTTTAGGTTTAATGAATGGCCCATTGGGGGTCAGGGTTAACCCATGGCCCCCAATCCACCAAACCCATAGGACCGCAAGTGGGTAGCCAGGGGCGCAGGATTAACCCCGACCCCAAAGCCACGTCATAACACAACTATATCACAGTTCATTTCAAGTTTGAACCACAGTGGGAACGATAAACCACAACACAATGCAACCTTGGTCACAGAGCAAGGTTGGGGTTTATGTATTATGGTTCGTTAATTTGAACTCCATAGTTTAAACATGAACCAACCATAGTTCATTGGAACCAACAGTAAATATAACCCAACCACCAAATGTTACCATAGTTTGAGCAGGGTTAAGTTAGTGGTTGGCACAAATATTTCAACCAACCAAAATCAACGGCAGATATGGCCCCACTTGGCCCTTTTTGGTCGGTCCATGTGGTCACCAGGCATTTAAAGTGTTCGACAATTTTCACCCAAACCGGCGTGAATCTCACTGGTGTGAGGAAAAAATGTCGTTGCATGTAGCCGAAAAGTTTGGAAATTGTAGAATTGATTGCAAGTGGGTGCAAATTGTAGCACAGTTAGCAGGAAAAATTTTCTGGAGCATAACTCAGTCATTTCATTATGTTTTTGAGTGCATAAGTAACCTAGCTAGGGGTTTTTTACTGTTCTGGAGCCATTGGAGACATATTTTTGCATTATGAGCACTACTAATACATGTAAACATATATTTTTGAGCATAATGACAGAGGCCCAACATAGGAATTTGGACCAGGATATGTAGCCCAGGAGCGGTGAAATCCTTCATAATTTTTTTTTTCTTTTGTTTCTGTTATGGTATTATTTTCTTTGTTATTTTCTGCAAAACTGAGTTTAAAATCATCATTCATGTGTTAATGCAACTTACATAACTGCATAGAAAAAATCCTAAAATTTTCACTTGCAAATTTCATCGAAAAACCTTCAAGTTTTCATACACAGATCATTCATGAATAGGCCTGGATATATGTAACTTCATTCGTCAAGCATTTATCAAGCATGTGATATATTTTTGTACCAAGAAACAATGGGAATATTTCCAACAATACCAAACAAGGTGGATGAACATGTGAACTAAGATAAATTTTCATCAATTGTGTCACAATTCCTATATGTCATATGTGTGGGTGACAAGAATTTCACTTGGACTTATTACATGAATCTTAAGCTTTTAAAGCCATTCACCATTCGAAAAATCATGGAGTTTCCTTAACCAAGATAATTTATAGAGATCTAAAACATTGTATGTGAAGTATATGCAGGTTTAACACCTAATAACCTAGTAAGCTCATCAAATTCATTGCAGTATAATAAAATCATGGAAACCATGTAATTTTCCCATTAATGATTAGCTTATTATGTCCTTTCTTATGTTGAAAACATCTTTGAGATGTTTTTGTTGAAGTGTATTCCATATTAAACCCTATGATTCAGAATATTTGGTCCAGATTTATAACCACTTGGTTCTTTAGTGCAAATCAAAACCACCTAGTTCTCTAGTGCAAAATGAAACCACTTGGTTCCATGAGTATTTCACCCAATTGATTTGATGATATAATTGGTATGGGAACAATACATATGTCTACATGGCCATGATGTGACATCCATAGTAACAATCATGGGACCATTCCATTCAGTCTCCATATGTTCAAATGAAAAAAATTAAAATTGCATGGGTTTGTAGCACACTCCACATTTCAATATTTTAACGTGCATATCTTACCCATGCATTGTAGAAAATGTACAACAAAAGGCTATGTTAATGGCCCTACCTAAGAGTAAGTTGATGGGGAAGATGACAAGTATCTTAGTGGACACGTATTGAAGTGAGTGATAAAACCCACCTAAATTTTCAATTAGTTGATAAACACATAAAAGAAACATATTATCCCATACTATGACTATTATTCATGGTTGTAATATTACAAAGCTTTTCAAACCAATAAAACCAAATTTCAGAAAAATCATTTGTTCAAAAAATCTATAAAATTATTGGTATGAAGGAAAAAAAATAAAATTTAATACATGTACCCCCTAATAAATTGTCTAAGTTTATAAAATTTGTTAGCGAGCTTGGTTCACAGATAAGTTCAACATAGTAGTAAGTAGTGAAACATATTTTATGAGGTTAGGAAATCCTAATTTTTTGTCACTTTTGTTGGGTCAATCAATCAACTAGGTAGGGAAAAATAAGCCTACCAATATGGGAAAAAAAAGTTGATTTCTATAAGTACAATGGGGAGGCTAGGGTACAAAAACGCCAAGTGTGTTACATTAAAATTTGTCACCATGACATTTTAGTACTCCCTTAAAAGTCTACAACATCAAAGTTCCTAAAATCAAGCCTTGGAATTGAGAGAAAAGCTCATAAAAGTCTTAAAAGCACTTGTACCGCACTTTCTCTTAACATTGCCTGCGGTGCCGCACCTTTTTGTTCTAAAGCATGCAGAGCTAAACACACTTTTTCTTCATTAAGGGTGCAGCCCCCTATAAAAGGTAAAATGAAGGTGGAAAGTAACATTTAGAAGCCCAGCAGTCATATCTGGAAGCTTCTAGAAGCAATTATCCGGTCGAAGGTTCGCTCCTATCATGTATGTTCATTCCTCCATTATGGGAGTCTAACCCTTGACTTATGGAGCTCAATCCCTTCAAAAGAGAATTCTATCCCATTTTATGTGGAACTATAACCTCCTCTATTTTCCTATAAATTGAAGCCATAGTGCAGCTTTAGAGGGAGTTAGTTAGTGAGTTAGACTTTGAGATTTTTTGAGGAGAAATGTTGTATAGACTCAGACTCTCTTGACTGATCACTATGTGGGAGTTATTACACACCCATGTGTATTTTAGCTGAGAGAGTGCAAAGCTTGTTAGAGTAAAGGAAACACCTGTTCCGGACCCCAGGAAGGCTTGTACGACATCAAGGCGGACATGGTTGTAAGTTTCTTTCTTCATCAAAAATAATACGAATGAATACCATTTTCTCATTGAGTTCTTTAATTAAGTAGCTTGTTAATCATGTTTAATCAATGAGTTATTTAATTTATTAGCTTATTTCTTGAATTCCTTGATCATCTTGATAGATATATAATTCGTGAATTAGTTTATCCTATGCAGGTGCTATTGATTTTTTCCATGTTTGTGATTGCAGATCTTTGAAAATGACTCTTTTAGGCAATTGGAAAGAAGATTATTACAAATAGCACTAGACTACAGGTAGGTCTTCAAAACCCCTGTTGTAGCTAATTAATGAATCAAATATTATCTAGATAAAATAGTTTTTCTTTGTCTGTTTGTTGCTAGCTGTCCGTAGGACACACTTGGGAGGTCTGTCTTGTCCGCAAGAATGACTTATCCGTCCAACAAAATGGTGACTCCACTGGGGAATGGATCTTGAACTTTGATTTCTTTTATTTTTGACTTATGAATTTATTTTTTCTGATTTTGATTAGTTTATACTGGCTTGGGTAGTTTATCCTTGTAGAATCCCTGAGAATTTTTTTAGAGATTTTTATTTTTCTCTTAGTTTTCTGGTATCCGCACTTTTCTTTTAGAAACAATGTGGGCATCTCCACTCTTTTCTTGTATAAACAAAGTGGCACCGCACCTGTTTACACTGGAAACTGCAGACCCTATGAAAATTTTTAGAAAACCTTAAAATTCTCTTTTCTGGATCAATTTGTTAGATTCTCAGTGTATACCCAGACTTGTATTTTTTGTTAGAAAGCTTTGATTGAGAGTTATTTCAGAATTTTTAGTTTTGAATGATTTTCTGAAAGATTTGCATGTTATAGCAATTTTTTCTTTGTCCTTATCCCACTCAAAGATTAGAAGCCTTGGTATACCTTTAAGGTCACCGATATTTCCTTGCTTTCTTGCGGAGTTTGACTTCATAGTAGAAATTGTTTTATGAGATTTAGATCCCATTTTCTCATTTAAAAATCTTTAAAAAGCTTTTATTGATAAGTTTGGAATTTCACTTAAAAAACCAAAATTGGATGTTTTTTGAGTTCTTGCTAATCTAAGCATATAATTTCTTAGTTAGATAACAAGCTAAGAAAAACATCCTCAAAATATTTAAAGTTTTAATTCAGATTTAGTTTTTAGAATTTTTAGATCTCAAAATTAGTGTTTTTTAGTTTTGAGTGATTATTTCTAGAAATTTGTATTTTTCTTTTGGAGAATTTTTTTTTGTAGTTTCGATCTTGAATGATAAAGGGATTTATTATTGAGCAATTGATCATTTTGAGTTCTCATGAAATTATATTTCTTTTCATTTATTCTTGTTTGAAGGAAAGAATTGTTTTAAAATATTGCATTTTCTCAACTCTTTCTCTTAGATAGAATTCATTGAAAGGAAAGGAATTGTTTCTCATATAAGATGCATTTTTAGTGTGTTTCAAGTCGGGTCACTATATATCATCAGTTTCACTTTCGCACCTATTGTCCTAAGAAACAACCTATTAAAATCAATGCTAAAATTAAAATCAATATAGTAATTTTTATATTTCTAGGGCTCTTCTCACCAATATAGCTTAGGCTAATGTCTTGGAGTAGGGAGTAATTAACTCTCCAAGACAATTAAAACAAACAATTAGTTGATCTTGTGGTAGGAAAAATCCAATAGTCGCTTGTATGCTTTGGGAAGCTCCTCTCAAAGGAGTCAAGCACGAGGTCATATTTGAACCAGTGGGATAATCAATTCTTTCTCATTGGGAACGATAGAAGATGTACGCATATTAACAATGGTAAACCTTGGATAGACCATTGTCGAGGAGCCTGGGGTCACTTGTCAGTATACCTTGGATTATGTCAAGGAGCCTTCAAGGGGATTGAGCTTTGTTACTCTGCCCTTGTGCATATGTCGGATTGTAGACTGTTCCCCTAGGTATATTAGTTCCTGTTGGTAACCTTAGTGGCCATAATATTTACGATTCTTTCCTAAGGTGATGGTAGAGGAAAGATCTCACTGTACCTGGAGTAGACGTCGACTAGACTCACTTGGACTCTCTGGAGGGTTATCTTCACTCGATATGGTTTAAGTGGAGAAACTTGCACCGGTCTGTTTCATTAAGCAGGTTGTCGGGGTAACTGTTCCAACCGCCCTTTCTATATTAAAATACTACGATGTTGGATTTCATCACCATCTAGTGTTTTTAGTGTGGGAAGTTACTATTTGTGTGTGGTTTGATCTCCTAGATTTTTAGGCATGTGATTCATTTATTTGTTTCCTTAGTGACTTTAGGAGTTTTCATTGAAATTTTCTTTGATTGCATGTGATTAATAATTTTCAATCATGGCTGAATTACCAAGACAATCACGTATACTCCAGGGTAAACCCCCTGAGTATACACCAAGTGAACTTGAAGGACTGCGAGCACTGGTACCACCTAGTGTCAGTATAATTAGATCAATAGAACCAGGAGAATCATCCATAGTTATTCATCCTGATTATCAATCACAAACAACATAATATATTCAAGAGCCAATTTCAATTTCCGAAGTTACTGGTACTATTTCTCCAACCAGTGAATTAGCTGAAGAACCTGAAATTTTTGAGCCCGAAACTGAACCTGCTCTGTTGGAACCATCTTCAGGATTTGTTACTCCGACTTCTAGTGATCCTGATTCACCTAAGGTAAGACATCGCATTACTGAAAACCTTCCTTCTAATCTCATATGTATTGAAGAACTTGTTGGTCCATACGAAGACACAGTTCTTCTCGAAAACCAAGAAAATTTGAATCTTAGGGAACGTGAATCAATATTCTACAGTCCTTTTAGAACTGATGCTTGGTATTTATCATTGATAGATTTTTTACAAAACACAGGTCTTACTTATTCACCACCCCGAATTCATTTTCACCCTACACCGAGAGGTTATCTTCCTTCATCAACTATGTTAGATGAGTCATATATGTTATACGGTGGTCCATTTGTTCCTTCGGGATACCATTTTCTCTCTGGTACTTTCTCGGGGTTAGCTCCTCAACCAATTGAACAAGTGCTATCATCTGGTACAAATGAAACTAAAATTGAAACGTTGAATGCAAAACATATTTTTATGATGTCTGGCAATATTCCAAATCCTCAACCTCAAGGAAGTCAATTACCGCCTGGGGGGCAACCTCATGGTAGTTAGTTACCACCTAGGGGGAAACCTCAAAGTAGTCAGTTATCGCCTGGGGGGTAACCTCAAGGTAATTTTTTACCAGGACAAAATGTAGGACAATATTATTTTCCTAGAGAAAAAATTCAAGGATAGTACATACCTTAACGTCAATATCAACCTCAAGGACAATACATTCCTTAGGGTCAACCCCAGAGTCAATTTATTCCTCAGGGTCCACCCCAGAGTCATTTTATTCCTCAGGGTCAATACCAACCACAGATTCAGTACACGCCTCAAGGTTATCAACCTCAAGGTCAGTACCCAGCTCAAGGATTTAAACCTCCTTCAGGACAACCATTTTTACAAGGAACCAGAACTTTTCTAGTTAATTATCAAACTTATGTTCAACCTGGTTATGGTCCTTCATATGCACAACCTTCTATGGGTCAATACCCTGGAATGAATATGTGTGGGATCCATCTCAAATTCAACAGACTTTGCAACTCAATGTGTAGTTACCTAATCAACCTGGACAACCTATAGGTTCTGGTCCAACCCAGCAACCTGTCCAACCTACCGTTCAAGTCCCTGCACCTGGTTCTATTCAGCAGCCTAGGCCTAGTACACCTCAGACTCCGCCTCAGACTTTTGTTACTGTTGCAACTTCTGTTCAACCTACCACACCTATTTCTGGAGTATCTGTAGCTCCTATTTCTACTACCCCTGTATCAGTGAAAAATCCTCAAGTATTTGTGCCACAGTTAGGACTTACAATTTAGACTACGGTCTAGATGCCTACAGGACAAGCTGGTACAAGTATGATTATTACTATTCAACCACAATTTACTTATTAACCATACCAAGGACAGTATCAATTTGGACAGGCTACACAAAATCCAGTATATGAGTATCAACCGTACCCTGGGTATACTTATCAAGTACCTCAACAACCCCAATATGGTCTAGTTAATCCTGGTTATCCAGGAGGTTTCATGATTCCCAATGCGCATCCAATTCCAGGATATCCTGGATATCCTCCTCCCAGAACTAGTTTGATCACACAAGGTTATCAAGACCCTAGCCATCGGTTACCATTTATAGCAACTTTAGATTTACTTGATCTATCGTGCCTTACGAATGATCCTATCTTTTATCTTCTGTATTGGCCACCGATGCCTAACAAGTTGCCTAGTGATATTCCAAAGTTTGAGGGTAAGTCAGGAGAGGACCGATCTAATAATGTTATGACTTATCACCTCTAGTGTGCATCCAATTCACTAATTGATGATTCGATTTGATTGTGTCTTTTTTAGATAACTCTCATTGGTCTAGCTACCAAATGGTATATTGAGTTACCACGAGGCTCTTTTAATAATTTTAATGCACTAGCTACTGCTTTCTTAACCCATTTTCAGTTGCCTGTCAGATACGAAAATGGCACAGAATTGTTGACTTCATTAAAAAAATCTACGTCTACGTACATATCCGATCACATTCATGAATGGAGATGTAGGAGGCGTTTAGTGAAGGTCTTTATTCCAGATCAAATTTTGGCTGAATGGTTTATTAAATTGTTATTGCCCAAAATTACTGAATATGTGGCCAAGGGAGGCGTTGTTACAAAAGAGCAAGTCATTTCTCAGGCTCAGTACCTTGACCTTGTATATACCTAGTTAGGTACTCTGTATGATAAAATCCCTGATTTACTAAGACCTGGTCAATTAAATAAAAATCCTTCCGGCTCTCATGCCGCAGATGGTGTAATTGGTTCTGTTAGCACTGGTAAAAGTAAGAATAAATCTTCCAAAACAACTTCTCCTATTATCACTTTACCCGATTCACTGAAAGGAGATTCTTCCATTGAAACTTCCGCCGATATTACTTTTGTAGAATCATCTACAACCAAACCTAAAATCGGTGGTAAGAAGAAAGGTAAGAATAAAAAGATAAAATATTCAAAAGATAAAAATGATAAAATTGAACCAACTGACGAAAAACAAAAACCTCGTTATTCATGTCTGATCTGTGATGAGGATCATTTTACAAAAAAGTGTCCACGTAGAGCCGAGGTATCAAAATTCGTTAAGGGTTCACCCATGCATGATGTCTTGAAGGATCCATTTCCTGCTCAAGATAGTAATATGATTGTATCTTCCTCAAATACGCTAGAGGAAATTTTCATGGTTGCGACGCGATCGCAAGATTATGGTAGTAAAAATCCTAGTAAAGAAGCATAAACATCTAATTCAACATCGACTACATCTCCTTCAGTTTCTGATCCGCTACAGATCGAGAAAAAAAATCCTGACTTAGTAATTAAACCGCCTGTTAAAGGTGTACTTCGTAAATCATCTTTCAATCTACATGCGAGAGCTACTTAGAATTACAATATTGTTGAAGACTTGGAAATTTCCCCTTCAGCAATGTTGGCTTTGGAAGTCCTGCAATCATGCCTAGCCCAAATAAAAATACTATTGTCAGCATTAGGAGCTGTAGACCTCCAGGATTCGAACCTCATGATCTTTGATTTTGATAATTTTACACCCCGCCTACCCCATCAAATGGATTTTCAAATTCTAGTAATAGTAAAAAAAAACATATTTTTCATACTATTTTTGATGAAGGGGCTTCCATGTGTATTAAATCATTACAATGTTGGAAATCACTTGGTTCTCCAACAATTAACCAATCACCGACTATCCTCAAAGCTTTTGATGGAAGAGGTCTTCAGCCATATGGTATTTTACAGGATCTAACAATAGAGGTCGAAGGAAAAACCATTAATCTAGATGTGGAAGTGGTTGATGCCCCTCTGGATTACAACCTTCTCCTAGGTCGCAGTTGGTATTTGTATTATCGATCTTTCGTCTCATCATGTTTCCTCATAAAGGAAATATCATTAAAATAGATCATCCTTCATATTATTCATCCGACCCAACCTCTACTGATAGTATCCAGCATATCGGAAAATCGACTATCCCTTACAAGGATGTTGGGGTAGGGTTAATTAAAGATTCTACTTTATTGGGAACTTTTTCCTTGCCTTCTCCCAACTTATAGCCTCCTATTTCTAATATCAATATGATTACATCAAGTACTATTTCCTTTTATGATCCTTGGATAGTACCTTCAAAATCAGAAATGGATTCTTTTGATGGCACGATGCCTTTGAGTCATTTTGAGTTAGCATATCAGATTGTACAGTCATTTTCTGATACTCCTTCAACTGAATTAGATCCAGTGAATGTGATCAATGAGGAGTCATTTTCAGTATCGAGCTCAGCTTCAACATCAATTCCGGATTTTGATCAACCCGTATTCAATACTAATGAAAAAATTCGTGCATTCTTGTCTATCAATGAATTACCATGGGAAGATCCACATCATAGGTCTTCATTTTTACTAGATCTTGATCATTTTGAGAATAATTTTTCCTCTATTTTTACTACTGATTACGTCAAAGAACCTCAGAATCCTATCTCATCTTCCGATTCTGA
Source organism: Pinus albicaulis (assembly GCA_034641835.2). Classification (NCBI taxonomy): domain Eukaryota; kingdom Viridiplantae; phylum Streptophyta; class Pinopsida; order Pinales; family Pinaceae; genus Pinus; species Pinus albicaulis. Next base: position 47,599 of record JAXQQM020085127.1, read on the forward strand.
ATTGAATTTAGAAAACATTTCTACAAAAATTCCCATTGAAATTTTAGTAAAACTCGGAATTGTTGAAAACATTCATATAGGTGCTTCTTGTACGCCAGATGAAATCCAAACATATAAAACCATATTTCAGGAATTCCGTGACATTTTTGCCTGGTCATATGAATAAATTCCAGGAATTTATTCGTTGATTTTTGTTCATGAAATTAAGACATACCCAGATGCTAAACCTATCAGACAGAGATTACATCCGATACATTCGAGAAAAGCTGTCGCTATTAAAGCAGAAGTTGAAAAATTACTTTGTGCAGGTTTTATTTATCCGATTCCGTTAATGGATTGGGTGTCTAATATTGTTCCTGTAAATAAGAAACAAGGAACAATAAGAGTATGCATCGATTATAGGGATATAATTCGAGCTTGTCCAAAAGAAAACTATCCAACCCCTTATATCGATCAAATTATTGACGATTGTGCTGGAAGTGAAATGTTTTCGTTCATGGATGGATTTTCCGGTTACAATCAAATCAAAATACTCCCTACAGATCAACCTAAAACAAATTTCATTTGTCCATGGGGGACTTTTTCTTATCGCAAATTAACTTTTGGACTTAAGAATGATGGTGCCACTTTTTAGAGGGCAATGTCTTATGCATTTCATGACATTAAACACATTGTGAAACCCTACCTCGATGATTTTCCTGTTCATTCCTTGCGCAGAGAAGATCATATCATTCATTTATGAGCCATTTTTATATTATTTAGGCATTATAAGATTTGTTTGAATCCTCACAAATGTGTTTTTTCGTACAATCTGGATGATTGTTGGGATTTATTGTCTCAAAGGTAGGTATTCGTGTCGATCCATTGAAGGTTGAGGCTATCATCAATTTACCTCCTCCTTCTACTCTTCGCCAACTCCAAATTTTGCAGGGGAAAGCAAACTTTTTATGTCAATTCATTCCTAACTACGTCGAGTTAACGAAAGGTTTTACCAGGTTGTTAAAATAGAATATTCCTTTCTTTTGGGACGAGATCGCTGATCGATCTTTTGATGCTCTTAAAAATGCGTTGACCCATGAATCGTTACTACATCCTCCTAATTACAACCAGGATTATTTTTTGTACCTCGCTTCTTCCGATTCCACGATAGGAATGATTCTAGTTCAAGAAGATGAATTCAATAATGAACATGTGATTTACTATCTTAGCCGTAATTTGCATCTGACTGAAATAAAATATTCACATGTGGAGAATTTGGCCTTGGCAGTCGTTCAAGATGTCCAACGTTTTCTTCATCACATACTTTTACAAAAAAAAACAATGATTTTTTATTGTAACCCTATGATGTATATTTTGACCAAACAATTGCTAGGGGAAAATACTCCAAATGGATTTTTATCCTACAGGAGTTTGACTTGGAATTTGAAAAATTCAAATCAAAGAAATCATTGATATTTGTTGAACTTATGTGTGACTTCCCAAGTACTGATACAGAAACTGTGGTGGAACAACCAATCGCGGACGAATCCTTATTTCTTATTAGTACCATTGATCTTTGGTATGGAGATATAATTGTTTATCTTCAGACCCAATATTTTTAGCCTGAAATTTCACGATCACAACAATGTAAAATCCATTTCCAGTCTCAACAATATCATATTGTTGGCGACACACGATACGGTCGTGGTACAGACTCTATTTTTCGACGTTGTCTCACCCATGAAGAAGCCGAAAAGGTCCTAAATGACTGTCACTCTGGAGCATGTGGCAGTCATATGTCTGGGTATGCCACAACCCAAAAGATATTGTGCGCTGGTTATTTTTGGCCATCCTTATTTAAATATTGTATTTATGTGGTCCGAAAATGCCATAATTGTCAAATTTTCGATCGAAAGATGCGTGCACCACACGCTCCTCTTCACCCTATAATTGTTGTCGGTCCTTTTGAAAAATGGGGCATTGACTTCATTACATGTAACCATCACTCGACCGAGGGGCATGGGTATATTATTCTCGCAGTATATTATTTTACCAAATGGGCCGAGGCGACGCCTACATTTACGACAAATGGAAATACTGCAGCTACTTTCGTGTTCAATCATGTGATTGCTCGTTTCGGTGTACCCTAAGTGATAATTACTGACCATGGGATTCATTTTCGAAACATCATGATGACGGAGCTAACTGACCAACTTGGCCTGTGCCATGACAGTTCTACACCATATTATCGACAAGCTAATGGTCTGGTTGAAGCGATTAATAGATTTTTAGTCACCATGATCATACGAATCATTGGAATTCATAAATTGAATTGGCATACCATCCTTTTTTTGGAACTTTGGGCATATCGGACCTCAGCAAAAACATCAATAGGCTTTACCCCTTTTCAATTGGTTTACGGTTTAGAATCAGTATTACCGATTGAATGCGAGATACCATCACTCAAACTAGCTATAGAGTTACTACTAGCTACCTCTGAGGAGGAAAAATGCTTTTTGTACTTAGCTCAATTAGATGAGAATTAGCGTACCACTACATTAGCCACCGAGACTCATGCAAAACGAATGAAAGCTTAATATGATAGAAGTGTTACACCTCGTATTTTTTCAGAAGGAGACCTATTTTTGCTATATGATCAAGCTAACAATAAGCTAGGGGCTGGGAAATTCAAACCCATGTGGCATGGTCCTTATATTATCAAGCGACAACTTGCAAAATGGGTCTATGAATTGATTGATTTTGACGGAGTTTCTTTAGGAAAACCCATAAATGGGCTTTATTTGAAGAAATATTATGCTTGATTTTTGTGTGAAGATATTTCCTGTATATTAGTTATTTTTTAGCTGGTGTGCTGTAGATTAGAAATGTGTGCCTAGCTTAAGTGTGCTTTTACTACTATTCCTGCTTATCTGGATTACTCTTGATATTGCAGATGTCGATATCTTTTCAAACATACATTGGTTTTGTTGATGGTGCTTGTCATAGTACACTTAACATTTCTTCCGCAGCCTGGGTTATTTATTCACCCACTGACGATTTAGTATCTATGCATGGGGTAAACCTCGGTCAAACGACAAAAAATATTGCAGAATATAGTGTAGTTATTGAATTATTGTCTGAATCCATTTCATTTTGAATTTGGAGTTTGATCATTAGGTTAGATTCTGAGATCATTGTATTACAATTAAATCAAGTATATGCAATTAGAAATCCAGTGTTGTTAAGATTATTTTTGAAAATTCGTCTCTTGGAATGAGAATTTGATTATATTGAGTATCAACACATTCCAAGAAGATTAAACACATTAGCAGATGCAATAGCTTCTATTGTTATAAACAGACATTTTCAATAATGAAAGCAATAAATCAAAATAACATTTGATAATATATTGAACATGTAACTAGAAATATTAGTATATCATAGTATATAATAGTGTTTCAAAAAATAGTACATTGTCCTTGATCATAGGTTCAAAATGCCTTATGATTGAGAAAAAAGTGATACAAAATTATATGAGTCTATACAATCGATCATCCGCTATTCGTGGTAATGATCATGATAATATACTACAACTCGTGCCACTCTACTCAGGAATCTCCTGAATGGTCCAGGAACACCAATGACATATCTCTGCAAATGAAGTGGAATTTCATCTATGGTAGTCTCAGGGATGTCCATAGTCAGCCGCTCCAGATGGTGTTCCAAATCAGTAAGGATCTCTGCTATCTGATCCTGTGGTGGTGGTGCTGCTGCAGCTACATCCCTTTGCCTCCTCTCGAAGGGGTGGAGAGTGACTAGTTGGCGTGGACCCACATCTGCATTTGAAATTTTTGTTATCAGTTTTGGATGATTTAAAAAAAAACAAAATAAAAATTAGAAATTAGAGCATGTCAAAAATATTTTTTACCTAACTCATCCCACTGAACTCCTAGAGGAAGTGGCATATCTCGGTCACCATGGAAATCTATACCCGCATAAGGAAAATTTTCTATCACAAAGAGTTGGTGCTCTAACCAACGGAAGTATGCCGGGGGAAATCGAACAATCTCTCCACCCTCACTGTGACAGGCCATCAAAGAAACCCATCGAACCATCTGAGGCTCTTGAGCTCTACCAGCATCAATTGGAATATGTTGCGGGGCCAGTAGAGGAATCCTCTCTAGAGAAAAAGTAACTACGATCGATCCATATCTAAAGTTATTTAACTTCCCATTCTTTGCTCTAGTCAGTTGGCCTTTGATGTTAGCCAACACTGCCTCGCACCAGTTGAATATGGTGCCTCGGAAAAAATCTACGACAATCCACATTTAAGATCCAGTAGCAACATGAAAAGTTGTGATTCCACATAACTTGGTTACGGTAAATGCAACCACTTTTAACTTGAGATGGATGATAGTTTTGATATCAATCTGTTTGTCTTTAGGATTGGCCTCATCATTTCAGAACTCTAATTAGAGGCTAGCGACAGACTGGCCACCTGGCCTAGCCCCAAATAGAGAAAGTGGTACGCCTATTTTAGACAAACCAGTAAAAAAATATATGTCCTCTAGCTCAATTTCAAGCTGGTTGCCTCCAATCATAAAACACTGGTCCTGTACATCCCACTTGTTTACCAACCAAGTGATAAGGTCTACTTGAGCTCTCATGCCACTGATAGCCTATAATTTAAGTAGCCTACATGCTCTTAAAACTTGTGACGTAGGAATATGAATCATTACAGCTTCATCCACCTCCTCATGTTCACATTCCCACCAGATAAGCATTGTAAATACCCTACAATGAACAAAATGAAAGATTAAAATCATTTTAAAATCGAAATTTTGGGTAATTTGGGAAGAAATTATGTTTTTAAATTCTTCATAGCGCCCTTGCACTTTTCGTTCAGAGACAGTGCGTAGCTCCGCACGGGCTCTGTGCTAAAAGTGTGGGACCACGACATTTTTATTTGTAAGAAAATGTCGGGGTCTGCAGGTACCATGTGTCTTACCTGCGGACCCTCGAGGGCAGAATTTTGAACCTAATTCTTCTCTAAAAAATAATTTTAAACCCTAAATTAAGGAAATGAACGGATGAAAAGCAAGGATGAAAGCATTTTGAAGATGCAAAAAAAGTACAGGGGAGATGGCTGAATCGTCTACTGGAAGGAATTATGCAAGATAAAGAAAATACAGACACTGGAGCAAGGAGGCCTGAAGCTGTGAAGAAGGGAGGAGAAGATCCTAGCTTGCAGAATCAAACTATGTTTACTAGTGTTCTCGATAAGTATGTCACTGCTGCTAGGAAATTAAATGTTGATCTGTTTTCTGAGAATGAGGTTGCAGATGAGGAGAAAAATAAAAATGTTGTAGAGGGAGATATCTTAAATGATATTCAGGATGCTTAGGGTGGAAGCAACATTGTCATCAGTAACACCCATGGTGGCAGCTGAAGCAGCATGGGGAATGACACCTGCAGGAGTATTAAAAATGTTAATATCATGTGAGACAGCAAGAGAAGCAGTATTGACATTAGCAGAAATTGGTAGCAGCAGCAGTAGACAGAGGAAATTCTAGCTAGAAGATAGGTTGGGCAAAGAAATTGAAGACATCAGAAGACCAATGCAGCATACAACATCTAGGAAGCAAAAGGATTTTTGTACAGGAAGAGAAAAAACAGATTGTGAAAGTATAAATAGAGGTGATTTATAGAACAAAGTCTGGAAACCTAGAGAAGATCAGTTGAAGAATGATGCAGCTACTGGGCAACAGCAAAACAAAGTATGGGATCCCGAAGGCAAAAATTAAGGACACATGATCAGGAGATCATGAACAAATTGAAGCTTGGGAGTCTGATGCAGGGGCATTAGGCACCATCAAATAATTTGTACCTAAGTAGACATAGGGGGTCTTATGCTTTTAATTTCTCATGTAATTATTAGTGATTTTGAATAAAAAGTAAGGAATTGTAAATGTTCTCTACAGTTAGAGAACATGAGAGGAGAATTTGATAAGTTAGGAAGGTGAAGAGGCAATTTTAGTTGTTGAGGAGTTGAGTCTAAATTTAGGAATTTTGAGAATCTTAAGAGTTATTAGGTTGTTATAGGAGGTGAATCGATTCATTCATCTCTTGTATAAAATGTATGCATCTGTAGTGTAAAAGGGGGAGCTGTGGAGAGATTGAGTAAGAGATAGAAGGGCCACTGTAATTGAAGACCTGGCCAGCACTGAGATGTTGTATGTAATTCTCTGTATCTATTATGAAGGAAATTGTTTCTGAATTAACATGTCTGGATTTTTTTAATTTCTTCTTGAATGTCTTCGAATTTCAATAAGGATTCAGATATGTGTAAGGGAAATTGTGTCTGAATTATGTGAGATGAACCTCGTTGAGTTAATTTCTGCGTGGATAGCTTCTGTAACTAAATAACCAATTGTATTAGAAGGTGGATTACGTACTCTATCATCCGGGGTTAATTATGCTCTACATATAATAGGTGAATTCCCTGTAAGGATAGTGTAGGATCCGAATCTATGTTCGGGATATATTGCACTTGGTGTATCTTGGTAGAAATTGACATTCATGTCGATGTCCTAATGTGTATTGAATAAGAGTAGACATATGAATTAAAGTCCTGTGTGGAGTTATTGAAGTGATGCCCTATGTAAGGCATCGACAGTAAAGTGAATGAAGGCATTCGTTGTTGGAAGGGGGACTTGGTTCTTCTTGAGACCCCTGGAGTAGGCACATGTTGTGTAAATCAAGTGGTTAAGTGGGGCTCCGTATCTAATGAAAGAAAGTCGATGAGGTAGCCAATATCAATTTTGGAGGTTAAGAATGAAATCGAGTTCAATACAGGGTTCAATACCTGAAGATGTCAACCCTTAAGAAAGGGCGTCCAAGTAGGGCATGGGCGCACTACCTGAATGTACTGTGCGTTGAGGATTAAGATCATGAATCGTGTTGTGGGATATGGAGTAATTAGCCACGGACACTGCGTGCGATTCGATCCAGGCATTGGCAAATGATTGCTGAAGGTATTCTTTAAAGTTGTCTAAATGCAAATCACGAGAAGCAGATCTGATGGACATTCAATCAACTGTTGAAGGGAGTTGGTCATGGGAGAAGCGAGGGGTTCGATCTCAGAGGAAATTCATACACCCATTGTATACACGGTGAATAGAAGTCTGGCCTGGGAGTCACATATGAGGCTTCCACTGTATTCACAATGAAAGAGTCGAACTACAGCGAAGAGTAACTTTTGGAACCTCGAAGGAAGGAAGAAGCGGAACCCCGAGGAGAAGTGAACAGTGAAAGCTGGTTGGAGGAAAGGCGGTTTTCACACAAGTATAAAGAAGTAAGCTATTTTTGCAAAATTAATGCAATCTCACAAAGTGAATGACACACATGCTTGAGTGGTTTTAAAATACCGCATTCATCGGGCGTTAACACTCGGATAACAAAAAAACGTGAGACTTCACGAGGAGTGTCGGATCACCCATACTGGTTCAATGCTCCATCAACCGTCAGATTTGGGAGGCAAGCTATGTGCGGGTCAATGAAATGAAATGAATTATAAACCATCGTAGTAATATCACAAGCCATGGTTGAAAGCTATTGCGTGGTTGTTTAAAAAGGTTTGATTTATTGTGTTAAATATTGCATGGTTGGAGTTATATATGCATACACGATTTGAGTTAACCAAGGTCGAAAGCTTGGAATGGTTGTTGATATGCGCACAATCGAAGGTCTACGGTGATATAATCTGTTGTGGTGAATGATAAGGCAGGCTTGTGAATGTTGGTTCATAAGCCATAAGGCTCAGACAATGGTACAACTAGTCATAAAGTGGTTGGAACCATAGTATTCGAATACTAAGTTGAATAAGACATAAGAAGGGTCTTGTGCAAAGATAAAGATTGCTGACCCAAATCTTTATGAGGCGAATATGATAACCCTTATGGTTATAATTTATAAGGGTCAAGCATCAGAATGGTAATGTCAAGAATGAGAAGTTAAGATACAAGGTTTTCTTCCGCATAAGAGAACTCGAAATTAATGTCTCAAATATCAGGGATTTGAGACATTAAAGCCCTCAAATTATTTATTTAACTTGCCATTCAAGTAATTAGAAAAGTGTGAGATTGCCCGATTGTTGGATTTTATTTGGGGTGAATTATGGAGGCAATAAAAGCACACAGAAGAAAAAATTGAGAGCACCAGGGACTGTGGGTTTACCCAACATCAGATGGTATCAAAGTGGGAATAGTTCTTTTTGAAAAAGTCCAAGTCTGGTGAATGCAAAGAAACCAGACTTGTGGAAAATGATGAAATTACAACATGCAGAGATATAGTGCTTAAAATGAGAGAATGAAGAAGATTTGAAGTTATAAATCTGTTGAAGAGTAATTACAGATTTGAAAGGGGAAGATCATATTCCAAGATCTGATAGGCAAAGTACACAATGAACAGGATTTGCAGAGTGAGTGGAAGACAAGATCACGCAGAAATATTGCAAGAGGATAAATTTAAATCTGATGTGTATTTTATGTTTGTAGAATTGTGGTTGCTGAAAGTGTAGAAAGAGCCTGATAGTGAAGGCAGTGAGCTTGATATTCAGCTAGAGGCTAGATAAAGAGAACAATTGCAGTATTCTCAAGAGAAGGTGGGCAGTATTTAACTCCGATTGAAGGATTGCTTGCAAAATTCAGAGTGCACACAATTGAAGACATCTCAGCTGAAGCAGATCACGGCTTTGAGAGTAGTGATAGAAGAGTCCAGTAAGGGACTCTGAGTGGAGAAGAAGTGTGGCAGAACCTAGAAAAATTCCCAACAGAGGTTGGATGAGAAGAGAGCAGAGGTGTTCTTGAGGAAAGTTGCAGAGTGAAGCCTAGGAAGAGCAGAAGATAGTGCTCAGAAGGTTCCAGCAGACAGGGGACCAATACTTACCAAAATCCGGATCCAGAGGAAGGGATTGGTGAGGTAAGTTGCAGCAAGAGAGCTTGCTGTTGCAGAGGCTTAGTGTAGCTTGAAGGGGTAGAATGGCTACTGATAGCCACAGTGGAGATTGCAGAGGTTCTGAGAGAGGCCACAACAGAAGAAATAAAGAAGATGCCAAAGGAAATGTCATGAAGATTAAATCCAATGAAAAAGAATGGTGGGAAGAGATAGCTGAGATTACAGAGCAATTTTATAAACTAGAGAGGATGATAGAACAAAGCCAGAGAGTTGGTTGGATCATGAGGAAGAGGGTGAAATGGCAACCATTACAGTTGAGGTTGAGGCAAAAGAAGATTGCCCTATTGAGAGAAGAACTCAGAGCAATTGAGTTGAAAGAAGAAATTTCTGCTTGTGGGGCAGAACAAAGCATAGATGGAGAGTGGGGATCTACAAGAGATCTTGTGAGTCATGATGAAGACTTGTGGTAGCAAGAAGTTTGTCTTGCTGAAAAGGAAATCATTGAGGATTTCCTGAGTTATTGGGAAAGTCCAGATGATGTAAGGGCTTGTGTTTTTTAGTCTGAAAAATGTGAAGTGATGACAGACTCCACAGAGGAAGAAGAACCCTGAGTTCTTGAGGCAAGGATGGAAATTGAAGATTCCATGTGCAGACCTATTCAAGAAGAAGTGCTTGAGGAAGCAACCAAGACTGAAAAGTCTTGTGGTTTGAAAACTAAAAAGTTATCTGTGTTTGCAGGTACACCGCTAGAAGATGGAAAAGTGTTAGAGTTTGTTGATGAGGAAGAGACATTGAATCTGAAATATGTTCAGATCAATGCTGAGATAGTGATATCTCAGGAAGAGATGAAGAAAGAAAAGTCAAATGAATATATTCAATAGAATGTTGAGGCTGAGAGAGAAGGACCAATATAGGATTGGTCAAGGACAAGCAGAGGCATAAAGGATTGTGTAAGGTTACCAAAATCTACTCCTATTGAAGTTGTGGAGTTGTGTAGGAGGTTGGATTTTCAGAGAAGAGAATTGGAGAGGCAGAGGACCTGTGCACAAGAGAATTTGCTGAAGAAGCAGGACAAAAGAATTGTCATGAATGACAATCAGCAAACAGAGGATAAGAAGAAAATGATTCAGCAAAATGAAGGACATCATTTTGATGAATCACAAAAAAAGAGCATTCATGAAGCAGATGAGAGAAAGAGGCTAGCTGAAATTCTCATGAGTAAAGAAAATCATCATTCCATGCTGACAAAAGATGAAAATGTTGAAGCCAGATTTCAGCATATGGATGGTATGAATGCACAAGAAAGAATTGGTGGACAGATTTTTAAAACTGCTGCAGTAAATAAGAATTAGCATTCTATGCTGACAGAAGATGAAATTGCAGAGCTTAAAGAACTTGATTGGGTTTCCAAAATACATCAAGAGGATGAGAGGTAGTTGTTGAATATTTCCCAAGAAGAAGGATGAGATATTGAAGCTAACTTACAACAGGTTGAAGATGCAAAACAAGTACGGGGGAGATGGCTGAATCGTCTGCTGGGAAGAATTATGCAAGAGAAAGAAAATGCAAACACTGTAGCAAGGAGGCCTGAAGCTCTGAAGAAAGGAGGAGAAGATCCTAGCTTGCAGAATCAAATTCTGTTTACTAGTGTTCTGGATGAGTATGTCACTGCTGGTAAGAAATTAAATGTTGATCTGTTTTCTGAGAATGAGGTTGCAGATGAGAAGAAAAATAAAAATGTTGTAGAGGGAGATATCTTAAATGATATTCAGGATGTTTGGGTGGAAGCAACATTGGCATCAGCAACAACCATGGTGGCAGTTGAAGCAGCATGGGGAATGACACCTGCAGGAGTAGTAAACATGCTAATAGCATGTGAGATAGCAAGAGAAACAGTATTGACATTAGCAAAAATTGGTAGCAGCAGTAGTAGACAAAGGAAATTTCAGCTAGAAGATAGACTGGACAAAGAAATTGAAGACATCAGAAGACCGATGCAGCATACAACATCCAAGAAGTAGAAGGATTTTTGTACAGGAAGGGAAAAAGCAGATTGTGAAAGTATAGCTGGAGGTGATTTACAGAACAAAGTATGGAAACCTAGAGAAGATCAGTTGAAGAATGATGCAGCTGCTGGGCAGTAGCAAAACAAAGTATGGGATCCCGGAGGAAGAAATTAAGGACACATGATTAGGAGATCATGAAAAAATTGAAGCTTGGGAGTTTGATGCAGGGGCATTAGGCACCATCAAATAATTTGTACCTAGGTAGACATAGGGGGTCTTGTGATTTTAATTTCTCATGTAATTATTAGTGATTTTGAATAAAAAGTAACGAATTGTAAATGTTCTCTGCTCTTAGAGAACATGAGAGGAGAAGTTGATAAGTTAGGAAGGTGAAGAGGCAATTTTAGTTGTTGAGGAGTTGAGTCTAAATTTAGGAATTTTGAGAATCTTAAGAGTTATTAGGTTGTTATAGGAGGTGAATCGATTCATTCATCTCTTGTATAAAATGTAGGCATCTGTAGTGTAAAAGGGGGAGATGTGGAGAGATCGAGTAAGAGATAGAAGGGCCACTGTAATTGAAGACCTGGCCAGCACCGAGATGTTGTATGTAATTCTCTGTATCTATTATGAAGGAAATTGTTTCTGAATTAACGTGTCTGGATTTGTTTAATTTCTGCTTGAATGTCTTCGAATTTCAATAAGGATTCGGATATGTGTAAGGGAAATTGTGTTTGAATTCTATGAGATGAACCTCGTTGAGTTAATTTCTGTGTGGATAGCTTCTGTAACTCAATAACCAATTGTATTAGAAGGTGGAGTACGTACTCTGTCATCCGGGGTTAATGATGCTCTACATATAATAGGTGAATTCCCTGTAAGGACAGTGTAGGATCCGAATCTATGTTCAGGATATATTGCACTTGGTGTATCTTGGTAGAAATTGACATTCATGTCGATGTCCTGATGTGTATTGAATAAGAGTAGACATATGAATTAAATTCCTATGTGGAGTTATTGAAGTGATGCCCTATGTAAGGCATCAATAGTAAATTGAATGAAGGCGTTCGATGTTGGAAGGGGGAATTGTTTCTTCTTGAGACTCCTGGAGTAGGCACATGTTGTGTAAATCAAGTGGTTAAGTGGGGCTCTGTATCTAATGAAAGAAAGTCGATGAGGTAGCCAATATCGATTTTGGAGGTTAAGAATGAAATCGAGTTCAATACAAGGTTCAATACCTGAAGATGTCAACCCTTAAGAAAGGGCGTCCAAGTAGGGCATGGGCACCCTACCCGAACGTACTGTGCGTTGAGGATTAAGCTCATGAATTGTGTTGTGGGCTATGGAGGAATTAGCCACGGACATTGTGTGTGAATCAATCCAGGCGTTGGAAAATTATTACTGAAGGTATTCTTTAAAGTTGTGTAAATGAAAATCACGGGAAGCAGATCTGATGGACAGTCAATCGACTGTTGAAGGGAGTTGGTCATGGGAGAAGCGAGGGGTTCGATCTCAGAGGAGATTCACACACCCATTGTATACATGGCGAATAGAAGTCTGGCCTAGGAGTCACATATGAGGCCTCCACTGTATTCACAATGAGAGAGTCGAACTGCAGCGAAGAGTAACTCGTGGAACCTTGAACGAAGGAAGAAGTGAAACCCCGAGGAGAAGTGAACAGTGAAAGCTGGTTGGAGGAAAAGTGGTTTTCATGCAAGTATAAAGCAGTAAGCTGTTTTTGCAAAATTAACACGATCTCACAAAGTGAATGACACGCGTCGTTGAGAATTTTTAAAAGACCGCTTTCATCAGGCGTTAACACTCGGATAACAACAAAACGCGAGACTTCACGAGGAGCATCGGATCACCCATACTAGCGCGATGCTCCATCAACCGTCAGATTTGGGAGGCAAGCTATGTGTGGGTCAATGAAATGAAATGAATTATAAACCATCGTAGTAATATCACAAGCCATGGTTGAAAGTGCTTGCGTGGTTGTTTAAAAAGGTTCGGTTTATTGTGTTAAATATTTCATGGTCGGAGTTCTATATGCATACACGATTTGAGTTAACCAAGGTCAAAAGCTTGGAATGGTTGTTGATATGCGCACGATCAAAGGTCTATGGTGATACAATTTTCTATGGTGAATGATAAGGCAGGCTTGTGAACGTTGGGTCATAAGCCATAAGTCTTAGAGATTGGTACAACTAGTCATAAAGTGGTTGGAACCATAGTCTTCGAATACTAAGTAGAATAAGACATAAGAAGGGTCTCGTGCAAAGATAAAGATTGCTGACCCAAATCTTTGTGAGGCGAATATGATAACCCTTATGGTTATAATTTATAAGGGTCAAGCATCAGAATGATAATTTCAAGAATGAGCAGTTAAGATACAAGGTTTTCTTCCGCATAAGAGATATCGAAATTAATGTCTCAAATCTCAGGGATTTGAGACATTAAAGCCCTCAAATTATTTATTTAACTTGCCATTCAAGTAATTAGAAAAGTGTGAGATTTCCCGATTGTTGGATTTTATTTGGGGTGAATTATGGAGGCAATAAAAGCACACGGAAGACAAAATTGAGAGCACCAGGGACTATGGGTTTACCCAGCATCAAATGGTCATTTTTGACGAAGAGTATACTTTTATCACTTTTTCAGGCTCTTTAAAATTTACGAAAAAGCGAAACCATGGATTTCTCTTTTAAGCCCTTTTTAGACTCTCTAAAAGATGAAAATATTTCCGAGTACTTGACTATTCTAACTCGTTAAAGGAAATGAATAGTTGTCCCTTCAATATAAGTTTACCCCTTTTCCGGACTGAAATGGAATATCTACGAAAAAGGTATACGTTGACTAATCATGGTCAATAGAGTTCTCTCCCGCATTATTTTATCCTTTTTCGGACCTGAGAGACTAAAATTACGAAAAAGAACACCCATGGAGTTTTCGTAAGTTTTTTCCTCTGACTCCCTAAAAATGAAAAACATCGAGTTTCTCCTATACTAGACTCGTTAAAACTAAATAGTAAAGGACCTGTCGATTACAAACATGAACGGACCACTCCTTCTCAGGGTTCAATTTTAAACTAAGTTGGACTCATCCGAAGGATGAGCTTATAAACAAGCAAATGTTGTCCTCCTCAAGCTTTTCAAAAATAAAGAGGTACTTGCTAGAAATGGTGGGGGAAAAGAGAGAAAACGAATTCATTTGTTACACTTTGCTTTAAAAGCAGTAAACCACTCTTGTACATGACACTTTTTGTCACACTTTTACCTGGGTTGGGAAAATCCTTTGCCTATCAGTTAATCAAACCACATTGAAGGTCTTCAGTCAGCTTTTGGGTATTAGCTTAGGGAAAATATTACCAAACTATCTACAGTGTCATTATGTTTTCAAGAGGACAATCAAACAAACCATTCATCTGAAAACATTTGTCTCCATTTGCGTTGACCATCCCTAAGTCAGTCCTTGCAAAAAAATTCTTCAAAACTTGATCTATGGTTTCATGTCGTGAGCTTTATTACGACGAATCACTTTCTATCGAGGAAAACTCATCATCTAGGAAGTTGATCTAGAATCCTTCAGTACCTTGGAATCTGCATGCCTTAATGGCAAGTTTCTCACCTTCGACGATAGGTTGCATCATTGACCTTTGATCAAACGATTTCGTGAAATGTTCAACTTCAGATCACTTATTCACATTTCATGGATTGTACTGAGTAATTTGAGAGCCATTGTCATCATTGGTGGTTTCTCTCACACTTGTTAACAGTTCACATCATTGATCGGTAATCATGTGGGTTCTACCAAGTTCGACTTCAACACATTTAATCGCATGGATAGAATCGTACTAGTTCGGGAAGAAAAAATCAAGACCCTAGATCTAGTTTCCACCATCCAGGCTACGAGGAGTTTTATTATTCATTATGCAGTAGACTATTCATTACAGATGGCTACATCCATGTTGTGTCTACAATATTTATGTAATATTAAAATCATTTATGTATCAGAACAAGTTTAGTTAGTTTTTGATCTAAGTATGGGAATGTCTACCTCAGTGATGATATCTATATCTATATCTATATCTATATCTATATCTATATCTATATCTATATCTATATCTATATCTATATCTATATCTATATCTATATATATATATATATATATATATATATATATATATATGTTTTGCATTGAATGCTTTTACAGGGTTCTGACTGGGGTGTCCACAGGCTAATCCTTGAAATGATAAAGCACATCACTCTTCGAATGCTCTCAAACTTCGCACTTTAGGGGGGAAATTTGTTACACTGAAATTTGTCACCATGACATTTTAGTACTCCCTTAGAAGTCTACAACATCAAAGTTCCTAAAATCAAGCCTTGAAATTGAGAGAAAATCTCATAAAAGTCTTAAAAACATTTGTACCACACTTTCTCTTAACATTGCCTACGGTGCCACACCTTTTTGTTCTAAAGCATATGGAGCTAAACACACTTTTTCTTCATTAAGGGCGCGGACCCCTGTAAAAGGTAAAATGAAGGTGAAAAGTAACATTTAGAAGCCCATCAGTCAAATATGGAAGCTTCTAGAAGCAATTATCCAGTCGAAGGTTTTCTCCTATCATGTATGTTCATTCCTCCATTATGGGAGCCTACCCTTTGATTTATGGAGATCAATCCCTTCAAAAGAGAATTATATCCCCTTTTATGTGGAACAATAACCTCCTCTCTTTTCCTATAAACTGAAGCCATAGTGCAGCTTCAGAGGGAGTTAGTTAGTGAGTTAGACTTTGAGAATTTTTTAGGAGAAATGATGTATAGACTCAGACTCTCTTGACTGATCATTATGTGGGAATGATTACACACCCATGTGTATTTTAGTTGAGAGAGTGAAAATATTGTAAGATTAAAGGAAACGCCTATTCTGGACCCCTGGAAGGCCTGTACGACATCAAAGCAGACACGGTTGTAAGGTTCTTTCTTCATCAAAGTTAATACGAATGAATACCGTTTTCTCAATGAGTTCTTTAATTAAGTAGCTTGTTAATCATGTTTTATCAATGAATTATTTAATTGATTATCTTATTTTTGAATTCCTTGATCATCTTGATAGATATATAATTCGTGAATTAGTTTATCCTATGCAGGTGCTATTGATTTTTTCCATGTTTGTGATTGCAGATCTTTGAAGACGACTCTTTCAGGCAACTGGAAAGAAGATTATTACAAATAGCGCCGGACTACAGGTAGGTCTTAAAAACCCCTGTTGTAGCTAATTAATGAATCGAATATTATCTAGAGAAAATAGTTTTTTTGTCTGTTTGTTGCTAGCTGTCCGTAGGACACATGGGAGGTATATCTTGTCCGCAAGAACGACTTATTCGTCTAACAAAGTGGGAAATGGGAAATTGAATCATACTAAATTGCTTATAAATTTAAAACAAAAAACCATTTAAACCATAAGAGTGGAAAATAAATTCCCATACACGGGTCAATTATGGGCACTTACTATCACGGAATGGCGCTCAACAGATCTATTTTGCAGGGAAATTCGCTTTGCAAGTCACTTTCGCGGGGAAATGCCTATCATGGGAAAGGGTGCTTAGCAAATTGATTTCGAAGGTTAGTTTTTTCGCGGCTGAAATAACAGTCAATATTTCATTTTTCCTATTTATACCATGCAAACTTTCGGCTGAAAGGTTTAATTATAATCTAGATTCTTGGCTAATATTTTTAAATGTAATCTAAAACCTTGGTCGAGAGTTATAAATAGCATATAAATTCTTGGCCGAGATTTTGTGTCCAAGAATTTTTTTACCAAAATTCTTGGTTGAAAACATAGAAAACTCTTGTCTGCGAGGTTGTAAGCTTGGCATTAACATCACCAAACTCTTTAATGAAACATTGTAACACTCTTAGAAGATAATTTTTTTAACCCTTGCATGAGAAAAATTGTTGAATTTTTCTCAACCAAGAAACCCATAAATGGCAGTGAGATTTATCCTACACTCCAAAGAGTTTTTCCCAATTTTACATTTTCACCCAAAGTGAATCAAAGAAATCATAATTACCCATGACTAAGCATGTTGAACTTATGTTAGAGATCAGTGTGATGGAAACTATGTATTTTGTGGCTATAAAAGATTTGCCTTTAGAGTTGCACAAAGATTACGTGACTTGCATAAATAGAGTGGAACGCCTAATATGCCTTTAAATAGTGAATATGTTTCTTCATATATTAATATTACATCTTGAAAAGAATTATTATTCTAAAAACAAAAATGTTGGGAAAAATAAAAGTTAAGCATTTCTTTTAGTCAATTTTGTTCTTTTTTTGTGGATGAAAGCACGCATAAAACAATAGAACAACACCTTATTATATATTTCATATCTAATGGATGGAGGAGGAGGCTCAAATGAAACACAATTTACTCTTCTTTTAAAAAGCAAGTATAGTGTTTCCAATCATTGTATGAATCATTGTCTAGATTATTATCTAAAATGGATTTATCTAAATATAAAATGGTAGGATTTGGGTCAGATGGAGCTTCAACTATGAGAGGTATTCATAAAGGTTTAGCTGCTAAGTTGCTTTGTCAAGTGCCTCATTTGTTATGCATTCATCATGTAGCACATAGTGAGGCACTAGTTATAACTAATGTTATTTTCCCAAGTTTAATAATATTGATAAGTTGGCCAATAAAGTATATTATGATTGGGAAAAACTGCAAAGAGACATAAAGAACTTAAAAAGTGAATGGACATATTTCAAATGGATAAATTACAAGCACTTAAAATTCATTGAATCCAATGGTTTTCTAGAGAACATGTGATGAACATGATTTTAATAATCACGTTAGAATTATTATAGGAATGGAAACATGATAATAAAAAGATGTATGAAATTTCAACAATATTTGTTACAAGAATGGAAACATGAAAACCAAAATATGAATGAAATGGGAACAATATTTCAAGTTCAATTTTTATTCATTTGTTTATATATGTTATAAGTGAATCGAATAAGCTAAGTCAATGATTTCAATAGGTCCATATTGATATAACATCTAATGGTATGAAAATAGATATGCTTATTGAACTTATTTGCACAAGATTCTTGCAAAATGTATTTGGAGTAGGTTCTCAACATGTTTCATATTTCTTAAAAATATTGAACTTGAAATTTTTTAATTTATTGATAATTCAGGTGCTTTACAAGTGCATATGTTAAGATTTGAAACTATACCTAATTCACTTGGGTCACCCACTAGGGACGATTGTGTTCACTTGGGTAAAGCATTTGTCTAAAAGTTGTTTGACTGTCTGAACGATATGTTTATAAATTTTCCAGTATTTAATGCAAAAAAAGTATTTAGTCCTCAAGTTACTTTAAAGAATAGAATGACAGAGACTCTGAAACAAAATGATGGTGGAAATGTCTATGTGAAAAAATTGATATTGGACACTAATGAATAATTGATAAAGAAAATTGTGAAGCTGAAATGGAAAGTTTCACTATTATTTTACGTCAAATATTACCAAAGAAAAGCATTGTTCGGGCATGGTAACAATGTGGAGGTGAACCTGAATGGTGTGAATTTTACCCAAATTTAATCAAACTACAACAAAATTTTCTTACTCTTCCTGCTAGCACTCCTAGTTGTGAAAGAAGATTCTCTAAGTTGAATCATATAAAAATTGATGATAGATCTAGACTTTTTCTAGAAACATTAGACACTTTGATATATTTTTTAGCAACTCAATAATTGCATGAAGTAGATTGGAACATGTTTTATGAAAAATGCACACACATGAAAACACTATGACCTCTTTCACTAGGTGAAGGAAGTTAAGATGCCATTGTTCAGAACAATTTTTGGTAACCTTTTCCACCTCATTTTTACCTTTTTACCCTCCATTTGAACCTTAAATTTTCCTCTTTTACCAATTTGATGAAGGAAATGGTGTAAAAGGGTAAATTGAAGGTAATAGTATTTTATGGAAAATACATTTTATTTTTAATTCATAAATATTCATTAAATGAATTTATTTCATTTACTAATGGGTAAAACAATAAATTACAGGAATTCGTGTAATAACAGGAAATTAGCAAATGCAGAATTCTTGTAATTTGTTTAAGTTTTTTGGAGGTCTTTTTGGCTCAAGGGGTCCTGACCCAGGTTCGGAGGTTAAGGTTTGCCAACAAACCCCTATACTACTGGCCCTTTCGGCAGTGACCTGCTTGTGCAGGCCAAAGTCTCACTCGAAGCAGTATGGGAGGGTGCTGGAACCAGGTTTCCGCACCCTGAGAGAGAGAGTAGGTAAATCAAGCAGATCTGCGTTCGCAGCGTATTGGGTTCGCACCAAACAGATCTATTCGTAGGGTTGTTAACAGTATAATCACAATATACAAATCTAATATTGTGCACAAATCTAGTTAATAACTCCTCATCCATGTGTGTATCAATAGTAATATACACATATCAGTACAACGCATCATCAACATAGTAGAGTTATACCATAACATAGAAATATTCGCAGCTTAAACAAATAACCAAAAAAATTCATAACAGATCCAATAGTTCGCATCAACAGAAATACCTTAGATCAGATAACACAGAAGTAATTCAACCATATCTGAATATATTAGTATCCAACACTTCATATAATTTGACACAGCGTGCGCACACAGTCAACAGGGTCCGAACATAGCAGGATTGAGGATCTCCGCGCACACAGCCAGCAGGATTCCTTACCCTAACGACTAACAACAGATCTAACAATTCACACTTAGCATCCAACTTAATTCTTTTCCTACTTTGAGACTCAAAAAGGTTCATCTATTTATATCGACTTAGCCTACACTTTCAATGGTCTACAAATCATTGTTTGTGGACTCTTGGTCTACCCTTGACCCATTACATTGCATTCGAGGCTTTGACCCACCCCAAAACCCCTACGCTATACTAAATAATATCAAAAATATAAAAAATTATACAAAATTTGTAGCTTTTAGGGGACCCTGTTCTAACAGTCCCCCAACAAAATCTTATGGCTCATCCCTAGTCACTTTGATGGCGAGGTCTCCACCTGTGCGGGTAGTAGTTTGACTGCCTTGATCAGTGGGGGTAACACTCCTTCACTCTGAGCAGCAATGTTCTTCACAATATCCACTAGCTTCTACGATGTCGGTCCTTCTATCACCGCGGTGATGCTCTCCAGAGTCTGGTTCAATTGTTTAACGGAAACATCAATATCCTATGAGAGATTGAGGGCCTCATCAACCCATGGTTTAAGATGGTCACTGAGAGTCTTTTTCTTCTGGAAAAGTTCGTCGATATCGTCCCTAACGGCATGGCTAGTCCACAGTCATGCTGATTGTTGAGTAGGAACTAGGCATCATGGCTTCGATATGCTCGAATGTTTCCTCCTTCTATCGCAAGTCCTGTTTGATTTCACGCAAGATCGGGTCACGCTGTACTTTATTCCATAACTGCATGGTTGTATCTAGCAGTTGGGAGCCCTAAGAAATTTGTCCTATAATTAAATTTGTCCCCTTTAGTGAGTATGACCGCTTCGTCATGCTCAAGTCATTGGGAGTGCTGCTTCTTTCGTGGCCCCTTAGTAGGGTCGCTTGTCTGCTTTGTTCCTCAAGGGGAGTTAGCACCTCCCACCTCCTGTCCTTTAGTATTGAGATTTTTTTGCGCATCTTTCTGTACTACAACATCCATGCCTTTCCCTATACTCTTACCAGGATGCGACCCCTTCTATGATGTAGCTCCTGCGCCCTTCCCCGTGCCCTTGCTCGGTCCTCCAGTATCCTTGGAAATGACAGGTGGGATTACTTTCATTGTGCTTGTTCCTTTGGTGCCCTTCACACCTGTTGTGAAGCCAAGCATCCAGTGAAGAGGCCATAGCGCAATTACATTGTTAATTTCTTCATCTGCAACCATATAAGGGAGCGAAACCCACACAGAATCCTTGCGGCCTCGAATTTGGACATTGTACATAGTTACCTGGAAGGCTGCAATGCTCTTGTACCTGTCATATACTGCAGGAGACAAGCACGGTTGTGAATTGATGGTTGCTACCAAGCTACTCTGGAAGAGGACCTAGAAGATTTGGTTGTCCTCAATGCGCTGTGCATCCTTGGAGTCTGACAAGTTCACATAACGAGCCCCTTCGCACATGTCTTGGGTGAGCTCAGGGAGGATTGATTCCTAAAGTGCTTCCCAAGAAACCAACACTATGAGAAGTAGCAGCTAGGAATAAAAAAAGGCTTGTCCCTACTCCTGGGATTCTCAGACATTGGCCAGAAACTCATCGCACAAGTACTAGGCCCGGTTGAAGCATACCCTTTTCCCGCACTGGGCTAGTAACTGAATTACGTATGCAGGGATAGAAGCTGCCTGACATTTCCTCATCATCTTGCACACCAACAACATGGTGCCCAACTACATACCTTGGTCACTGATGGATTTGATTATGAAGCCTCAAGTATTCCGCTCCACATGGTAGGTTTTGCGCATGTATTCAACAGTCTCCCCCTCATATTTGTTGCCAACGCGCTCCAGAGGGTTCGGTCCGTTCATGGGAAGACTAGTAATTCGATGAATAAGCGCAACATTGATGGGGATTCTATCTTGGATCCACAGGAAACCATCATGAACCAAGGCGAGCAACTGACGTACCAAATGGTCCGTGATATTATAGTGGCCAAAGTGTGGCATCCTTAGCAGGTTCAGGAGCTAGAACCTAACCAATCCATGCACCCGACGCATGGGGAAAATATTTATCCTGTTGTATTTCTGAACTCTGTCAAGGTATAACTTGGGTGCCAGCTTAGGGAAGGCCTCCAAATTGGCCAATTCGTGATCATTAAATTTTATCTCATGGAACATTCTAAAAGGTTCGCCAATGATGGGGACCTCTCCTGGGGTCAATGGCATCTGCAGGTAGGTGATCAGGCCGTTGAGGTTCTTTGATGTGCATGTCGAGGGCCTGCACGGCTGAACGAAGGGAGGCAACCAGTTGATCGGTTTGGTGGTTTGGGCCTCTTCCTGAGAAGAGCGTTCCTGGGGTGTCACTCATGGGGATTTTACATTCCTCAGGGAAGTACGGGGCTTCACCCCAACCCATTTCGCGAGTTTCCTGAGCCTTGGGAATTTTCTTTTCCTTTCCTCGTAGTTGGGCTCAGCGTGGAGAGGACCTCTTCAGCCTCAGACACAATCTCCACCACTTCCTTTGTTTCTTGTCCCGCCGAGGTCACCGATGCCAAGGGTTCAGCAGGATTAGTGGCTGTCATTCTGGCTCGAAAAATGAATCCCAACCCCAGGTGGCTACTGTCAGAGGGATTAGGTTTTTCAGACATGAAAGGGATGCTATAGGCACATAAATTCTTACAACACAAATTATTCAAGGACAAACATGCCAAGTAGAAGTGATACGGAACCCTTGTCTGATCTATCTTGCTCCTTTTATAGCCTTTGCGATCGACCAACGGCTGGGTAAATTCACTTCGAACTTACCATCAAGTAAACGGTAAAAAATTTCCAGAAATCGCCTCATTAAATTCCAGTTTCCCGCTCCCTTCAACGGTAAATTTTTCCTTTTACCCGTTTTTACTATTCCAATGGCTAGTTTTCGCACCTCTTGTGTGCTCACTGCACCCCTGTGTTCCCAGTGGACTTCCCGTATGCCCAACACACATTTGTGTGGCCAGCACACCTACCGCATTCCGAGTCGATTCTTGTGCCTCCGACACACCCCTTTGGGCTTCGAATTCGGCGGCCATAACCTACGCATATCATGGTACCTTCCGTTCATACCTTCCTTGGTGGGCATGACCCATTTTATATAGCTACACCAGCCATATAGTTATTTGATCTGATATGGTTTGATCCGGCTTCCATTGACATAGTTAGGCATCATATCGTCGCGTAGGGTGGCTAATCGAACAACCCCACCATTCATGATTTATTTAACTGCATAGGACCCCAGCTAGTGCTGTCGGAACTTCCCTGGGTGTCTCGCAAACTGGCTATCATACGGTAGCACTAAGTCACCCTCTACAAAGGAATTTTGTCGAATATGTCGATCATGCCATGCCTTATCTCGAGCCTTCTAAACTTGTTGATGGAAATTAGCAATGAAGTGATCTTCCTCCAAAGACACAAGCTATGCTAACCGTTCCTCCATGATATCAAGCTCTTCCATATTCATAAAGGTTGTGATGCGCAGACTAGGAAAAATATATTCCACGGGCATAATGGCCTCCTAGCCATAAACCATCTGAAATGGTGTTTTCCCTGTCAACTTCTTACAGGTGGTTCGGTAGGCCCAAAAAACAGATGGGATGCGCACATCCCAGTCGTTGCGATCAACGTTACAAACCTTGGTCAGTGCATGCTCCAAGACCTTATTAAAATCTTCAACCACTCCATTTTCCTCAAGATGATAAAGAGTGCTTTTCGCATGAATGATCCGAAATTCTTCCATCAAGGCCTGCATTGTTTCATTGACAAAGTGTGTACCTCTATCGCTCATCAGGATTTTCGAACACCCAAATCTGGTCAGAATATTCTCAAAGAGGAAGTGCGCAGTGGTATCGGTAGTGCAATACTTTACCGCTTGTGCTTCGGCCCACCTAGTTACATAATCAGTAGCAGTTATAATGTAACACACACTTGTATTCTTCTCGGGTCAGTTGATAGGTCCTACAAAATCGATGGCCCACTTGTCAAATGCTTGTAGGGCCATTTGTGGTTGAAGGGGCATTTCATCCCCGCGGGACGACCTTCCAGTATGTTGGCATGTATCACTGGCCTTACAATAGTCGTGAGAGTCACTATGCAGGGTAGGCCACCATAATCCAACTCTTAAGATCTTTTGTGCCATTTCTTTCCCTGTGTATTGGCCTCCTGCTACCCCATCGTAGGCTTCTACCAAGATAGCATGTTGTTCATGTTCCAAAACTTACCGTCGCAGCACTTCGTCTGCTCCAATCTTATATAGATGACTTGCGATGATGGTAAAATCCGCAGTGCGAGTTACCAACTCTTTCTTCTATTGCATCGAATACTCCACGGGTGCCCTGCCTGTAGTTAGGAATTGATGATGTCAGCAAAGTGTGCATCAACTACCTTAATAGAAAATAGTTGCACATCAGGCAGTCCTTCTTCCAGGTTTTTTGGGTCCTCGTCAGTCTCAATTCGGGACAAGTGATCTGGCCCAACATTCAACTTCCCTGGCTTGACAATGATCTCAAAGTCATATTCCTTGAACAACAATAGCCACTGGAAGATTCCCCCCCCCACCCCCAACACAATCTTATTCACTAGATACTTCAAAGCCGAATGTTCTATAAACATTTTGAAGTGTCCTCCTAACATATAGTGCCGACACTTATGTAATGTATAGACCATTTCCAAGTCCTCCCATTCTGTGGTAGGGTAGTTGCGCTCGGCACTAGAGAGTTTCCTGCTGGAAAATGAAATTAGATGATCAATGTCTCTATCTCTAGGCTGCGTAAGGACCACTCCTAGGGAAATTCCTGAGGTATCGACGTAAACATGGAACACCTTCAACCAATCAGGAAAAATGAGGATAGGCGCAGAGACCATATTTTCTTTGAGTAGCTCGAAGCTCTTCTAACACTTTTCATTCCACAAAAATGAAAAATCCTTCTTAAGTAGCTTCTCCATAGGTGCTGTGATCAACGCATACCCCTGAGTGAACTTCCTGTAGTAGCTTTTGCGATATTTATAATTACAGTAACTTTCGTAGGGTCAACCATCAACCCCTGTTGGCACACTATATTTCTGAGCAAGATTCCGAAACGTATGCAGAAGATACACTTCTTGATATTATGGGAAATATGATGCTTCCTACAGGCATCCGACATCATGTTCAGGTTTGAAACGTGCTTCTTTACTAAGCCAAAGACAATCCAATCATCAAAGTAAACTTCTAAAAATTTGTGGATGAACTCTTTGAACACTATGATTATTGCTTGTGAAAAGATAGCAGGGGCATTCTTGAGTCCATACGACATCACTGTATACTAGAAGGATCCCCATTCAGTGGCAAACATAGTCTTGCTGCGATATTCAGGTGCAATTTTGATCTAATGGTACCCTGAGAACCCATCGGTGAATGAGTACATTTCCTACCCTCCTACGCTATCAAGGATTTCATCTGAGAACAACGTGGGAAAGTGATCATGCACGTAGGCATCATTCAATTTGCGTAGGTCCATGCAGCTTCATATCTTTCCCTTCGTATTTTTCTCTTGAACCACCATAGGGCTTACCCAGTCCGACTGTTCAACTGGTTCAATGATATTGTTGAATATTGCAACAAGAAACAGTGAAGGAGGCATCCTGAAACATTATTCCTAATCCTAGTTGGAAAATGATCACCTAAATTAGGTGGGGGCCACACAGGCGATTTTTGTCGCAAAGTCTATTTTTAGACATGTGGATCATATTCTATGAGTTGCAGGATGTTATTTTTGGATGGTTGGTCAAGTTGGAAAAAATAGATGGACTTCTATTTTTAGACATATTGGGCGGAATCTATTTTTAGATTTCCAGTCTAAAAATAGATATGTCGAATATTATTAGCTCTTAATAATATTTGGACTCTAAACATTATCTTATTCTCTTGGAGCACTTCAGTTAATTGCAAAGATGTGGCACAGAAGTTGACGGAAGGAATTATGCTATTCCTAAGGGTTAAGTGGAGCTATTGCATGGATACTTCAGTTAGAACTCATGTGGCAGAGTTTGGTGGAGTTGATTGAGGGAGTTAATGGAGTTGTGTTCAATTTAACTAATCTAAACATAGTTGAGCTATTTGTATCTAGTTTAACTGATTGATAAAATTAGTGAGAGTGGTGTGAATTAATTATTAATTAATTCACTAATTATAAACTCATAAATCAACTAAAGAATACATCAGTTAACTTCAGTGCATGGACAGTTTCAGTGGAGACCAGTGCAAAGATAGGTGAAAGGGCAAGTGTGACTATCAGTTGTGACTATAAGTGATGCATGGTTTGCATCCAACACTTAATAGAGATGCCTATAAAGACTGCGTGAGAAAGGCTGGGGTAATTCATTCTCATCAAGAGGCATTCTTCAACAGGGATTGCGCAGTAGAGGCAGGCTAAGGGCTCGCAAAGATCGGTGCATGGGATTTGCAAGATCGAGCCTGATTAGTGTGTAGCAAGTGGAGATTATACTGAGAGCTTGTGAGAAGCTTTGTATAATGATTGTTCCATGATCTCTATGACATATATAATATACATATAGTTGGGGGTTTTCAGCTTTAAGCTTTCCTATTACATATTGTGTTCATATGTGTGAATTTTTATGGTTTCAATGTGTGCATGCAATTGATTTTATTTCCGCATGTGATGATCAATGGTAGAAGAGATTCTGTATTGTGCATGAAGATAAAATAGTGTGTGATTAGGAGAATATCGGTGGATAACATATCAGTTATTCAAATTTCTACATGGTATCAAAGCGATATTGATCATTGGAGCAATTGCAAAGCATTGAAGCAGTTGAGTTTTAGGATAAACTCAGGAAAATAAAAATGGAGAAGAATGACACTATTCCGGTATACTTGACAAAGTTTGTCCACTGCAGGGATGAGCTTCGGAGTGTAGGAGTTAGTGTGGATGAGGAAGGACAAGTCAAGAAGGTTGGGATTCGAGCAAAGAATCTCTACAGACTTGAAGTAGATGGGATTTCTACGAAGCTTCCTACTGTTGGGAAGTGCGAGAAAGACATGCAATTGATGCTTGAGAGGGAGCAAGTTTTGCATGCAGGTAAGAGTGAACCTCGGGATGTGGAGCAGCCACAAGATGAGGATTACGGTGTGGGAGAAACCACTCATGCAGAAAAATTTCGTGCTAGATGGGCAGAGGGAGTGCATGCAGCTATACCACCAGGTGAGAGGTGGGGCGACATGCATGAGTAATCCCAAGAGGAGATTTATGGGAAGGATTCATTGAGATGTTGTGGATCTCATGAATTGAACATGGCTACGAGGTGCCCACAGCGCAGCAGTAGCATGATCAGTTGGATTGATGCAGGCAGATCAAAGTGACAGTGTCGGATACTGGAGCGCAGATCAGAGTTGACAGCAAGTGCAGAGTGCATGGGTGCAAGAGTTCAACAGCGCAGTGGTTCCTGATGACATGTGCAATTGGTACCAGTAGAAGTCGAAGACTTTGATAGATTTTGTTGAGCAAGATTGTTCTCACTTTCATCTTATTACTCATTTTCCTTTGTCCATTGTTATCCCAGGCCCAAATGATCAATGAAATTAGTTAAAATTACTTTTAGAATGAATAACATGGCTAACTTGCTAATTTTTGTGATTTTGTCATTGTAATGCATTTTTAACCGAAACTAGCTATAGAATGCAGACATTCCGTAGCTAACAGCCAATTCTGCAGCTGTCTTCACGTTCAAGCATGTTCCAGGTGTCCTCTCAGGAAAAGCCACACATGGGTATATTCCACATCATGTCCTCATCGTTCGTTGCTCACCATGAAGAATGAACCGAATTCTGGATGTGGTTTTGGTACGTGGGAACTCATTCAAGGAGGCAGACTCCTAATAGGACTAGGACAGTCCAGATGTCCTTTGTCCCTCTACGCTGCCATATTTAGAGTTCTAGTACGATTTTGATATGAAAAGACAATGATCCCCGTATTGTTGCAAGTTTTGTTATGAAGATTTGATATAAATGCACTCGGGAAACCGAGAGGCTAGCGCTAGATTTTGATTAGATTTCATGGATTGACTGCTATATTTCTGAAGACCGAGAATACTCTGTTTCAAGTTATTTTCCTTTAATGAAGAAGACAACATTGCTTTGAACGCGTTGAGTTGATTTGAGTTAGATTCCGTCTAGTGGTAGAGGGCCCCTGCCTCCTGAACGGCTTTACTTTCGTAATTTAGATAAGTATCTTAGTTTTTTTTCATGTTTTTGAAGTTTGAGTTCATAGTTAATTTCATTAGTCACTATAGCTATACTTTTTCTAAGAAACTCTTCCAAAAGATCATGATAATGAATGAGAAATGGCTGTAGTGTTATAGATTTTAATTGCAATTTCTTTTGTTCATTATCACAGTTGAACTTATTCTAAGCAAACTCTTCCACCAGAGTCAAATTGCATTCAATTCATGCTTTGTTATTTCGTTTTAAGTTTGATAATGGCTTGTTATTTTAGCATTGTTTACTGCAGACTGGTAGCACTTTAGTTCCGTTCTAGCTTAGCTCACTGTATGTACATTCCCCATTTAGTTGTCATCCATTGCATATTAATTTACATTAGTTGTTAAACTTAAACACCACGGTCTTCATTATTTACAAAACTTCTTTTGTTCCAAAGCTATATTAACTCATAATCATCTGGACAGAAGACAGTATCAGCCCAAGGCCTGAAGTACTTTTGCAACCTCTTTACCATTTCATAAACAAAGCCCTTCCTCAAAAGACTACTTTAAAAAAGAAATCTATAACTTTTGAGTAAGGTTTAGTGATGTTAAACTAAGTTGCAGAATAGAATTAGGAGCCAGTCTTAGAGTAGAGATCTTATGATGTTACCAATTTTCTTCTCCAAATATGTTTCAACAAATCTTTAATCATGGATAAGATGTTGTATCATTATAAGCTGATTGTTTAATTGTTTAGTTAGGAGAATTTTTATACTTAGCTGCCCATTTCTCAAGCTCTTCCAAAATACCTTTAATGAAAGAATTGGACAAGTTAATTTTATGTTTTGATTCATTTTCTTGAAGTCATTATCAAGCTTTGTATTCTGCTTAGTCATAGTTTAGGTTTGATTCTGTTTCAGTATTTGCATTTGCATTTTTTATTTTTCATCAAAAAATTAGGCTTCACTCTGTTTTTAACCAGTAGCTTCTTTCCACTAGCATTTAGTTCTTTTCCTTGTGAACATAAAACCATCAAAAGACCAAAAACATCATAAAACACTAAACACAACGCATTAAGAAACAAACACCTAGGCACATATAGTGCACTTCACTTCAGCAGTTTACCAACCCTTGTTGACAATTAAATGAACTCAATTTAGGAGAGTAGGTTGAGCACAAACATTTTGGCGCCATTGCCGGGGAAGTGAAAACTAGGTAACCTTTGTTTCTTAACTCCCAAAAACAATTATATGCGTAGAGAGAGAGACTCAAGGGGTAGATTCATAAGCAGCAGAAACAGAAGTTTGATTCCTAGAACACCACTTGTTTCACCTAGACCAAGAGCTAGTACACCTTCAAATCAGACCCACATTCCATCCTTTACTGATCCTGGACTTCTAGAAGACCTAAGATCAGATATTCCATTAGAGAAACCTTCCACTTCATCCACTGAACCTGCCTTAGAAGAAGATCTAAAGACTCCTGTTAGGGACACAAACTTTTCCACTTCCACAGGAGAATCAACTATGGCAGAAGAAGGGGGAGGAGGAGTTTTTAATGGAGAACACACATTATTTCGAGGTAGAGGTAGAGGTAGAGGAGAAGGAGGTAGAGGTGCAGAAGGAGGAAGAGGCAGAAGAGAAATGGGAAGCTCTTTTGGGTTCCCTATAATTTATGAAGAAACCAATACAACCATGAAAAACATTTCACCCTCTGTCCTTCCAAACTTCTATGGAATTAAAACTGAAGATCCTGAAACCTTCCTATTTGAATTTGAAATCCTGTGTAGAACTTATGACTACTTACAAGATGCTCAAAAACTTAAACTATTTCCTTCAACATTGAAAGGAGCAGCATTGAAGTGGTTTATGAGTTTGATCAAAAGTTCTATTAGGACATGGGAAGACATGAAACAAGCATTTCTAGAAAGGTATTTGAATTATTGTATGCCGGTCAATCATAAGGAAGAAGTGTTTAAGATGTTACAAAAAGAAGATGAAAACTTGGAAGATTTGTTGCAGAGATTTCATTACAACATCAAAAGAGAAAAAATGGAAAACTTAGATCAAGACACCTTAAAAGCTCTTTTGTTGAAAACAATTAGGGATGAATGGTTGGATATCCTTAACATGATGGGAAAAGGGGATATATCACAGCTCACATTACCTGAAATATCTGAGTTATGTATCAACCTTTCAAGAGGGAAATCTAAAATTGTAAAAGGTCCAAGAGATAATGCTCTTGCAAGGGCAAGTAAGTATGCTTCTGGGACACTAAGTAGGTCAGAAATAGGACATATTCTTGATGATTTCAAATCTGACATATTAGGGAGTCTTAGTGAACAAATAGACACCCTTAAGATACAAAACAAGCAAAAAGCTGAATCTGATGCCTTAGCAATCTTTTGTCCCAAATGTAGAAAGAAACATGCCTTGAGAGAGTGTCGTTTGGATGTAAAAGTTGTAGAGACCTATGTCATTTGTTCCGAAAAACATGAGACCAAGAATTTTCCTTCCCTTCCTAGTCTCAAAGCTATCTTTCAAGAGGAAACTCCTACAGATTCCACAAAATCTCTCAATTTTGTCTCTAGAAGGCCTTGGGAGGGACCTAAAACACAAGGATTCCATGATCAAATGTATAATCAACCTCCACCTTGGAATTCTTGGCAGTAACCATGGCCTCAATTTCAAAATCAATCCAAGCTTGGGCACAAGGAGCACAAAATCCCTATCGAAGATACTCTCAGTACTATCAGTATCCACCATCCTATCCACCATACCCACATTTTTATCCTCAAAATCCTCAACAAAATTTTCAAAAAAATTCTCAACAACATCATCAGAACCTACCACATCAAAATCAACCACTTCCATTACCATTCCCTCAAAAATCAAATCAGTTACCTGCTCAACCCATACCAAACCCCAATAATAAAAATCCTCAGAACACATACATGATAGAAGGCCAACAGTTTCCAACTTATTTAATTACTCTTTTAGACCTTAGTGATGTTCAACTTAGGTCTGGAAGAATACGTGAAAAGAGGAAACCTTCTGTGATCATACAAGAACAAGATAACTCTGAGGAAGATTCTCTACGGGTGAATAAAAGTCTTGAAGAAGATACATCTTTTCAAGACCCAAACACTGAAAAATTAAAGCAAAAAGATCCAATAATTTCAACTCCTGTATTAGAGCAACCATCCACATCTACTTCTATACCTCCCTTTCCAGAAAGATTACAAATTGATAGAGGTGTAGAAAAAAAAATCATGGTGCCTAATTATGATTTCCTAGATGAGCTAAGAAATGTTTGCATTAAAATTCCATTATTACAAGCCATCAAGGAAATTCCAATTTTAGCCAAAACAATAAAGGAGTTGAGTATGAAGACAACAAGAAAAAGAATAAGAGAAACAAAGAAAATACAACTGGCAGGACAAATAGCAGACATTATGATGGGCAATATTTCTATTCCAAAGTATCTTGACCCAGGAAATCCAGTTGTCAAAATTCACATCAATGGAATTGAAATCCAGAACACACTCATTGACTTAGGAGCAGCAATCAATATCATGAGTAGACAAATCATGGATAAACTGAAACTTCCTAATCTTCTCTTTACACCCACACTATTACAATTAGCAGACAGATCTGTGATCAAACCAGATGGGGTAATATAAGACATTCCAGTGTCCCTAGATTCTTGGGAGTACCCTGTGGATTTCATGATCCTAACTCCTAAGAATAATCTAGGAGGGCATCCTATTATATTAGGAAGACCTTGGTTAGCTACAGCTGATGCTTTCATTAGTTGTAGATCCGGTGATATGTATATCTCTGATGGTAGTTCAACTAAGAAATTTACTTTGTATCCTCCAGCAAGGACAATTACAGATTTAGATGATACTCAATGGATAGAGGATGAAGAAGACTTACAACCTCTCTTCACAATTTCAGAAATTAGTGAAGATAATCAAATTCTGAATACTCTAGAAAACTTTGAATCCTCTTCAGAATACAAACATGAATCACTTCAAGAGGGATCCAACATTGAGTTTTTGTCATCAAGGCAGATGTCTCTTCATTCTATGGATAAATTTGGCAGCTCTACAAGTGAGATATTTCCGGGCAAAACTTTGAACATAAACAAGAACCTAGAAAAATCTCAACAAGAAGAGTTAGTCAAAGTATTATAGAGACATTCTTCTGCATATGCATGGGAGTACACTGACATGAAAGGGATAAGCCCCAAGACTTGCACTCATCACATCTATATAGAGAAAAATTGTAAACCAATCAGACAACCTCAAAGACGGATGAATCCAAATCTTAGGGAGATTGTTAAAGAAGAATTGCAAAAATTGTTAAATGTCAATTTCATCTATCCCATTTCAGATAGTCAGTGGGTTTCTCCTTTGGTAATTGTGCCAAAGAAAAATGGTAAATGGAGGGTATGTGTTGACTACCTAGAACTAAACAAAGCTACTCTTAAAGACCATTTTCCCTTACCTTTCATAGATCAAGTGTTAGATACATTAGCTGGCAAAAAGTACTTCTCATTCCTAGATGGGTTTAGTGGTTACAACCAAATCCAAGTAGCACTTGAAAATCAAGACAAAACCACATTTACCTGTCCTTGGGGTACCTATGCTTACCGAGTATTGTCATTTGGATTATGCAATGCACCTGCAACATTCCAAAGGGCAGTATTAGGAATTTTTTCAGATCTAATACATGATTGTGTAGAGGTATACATGGATGATTTCACAGTTTATGGAAATACATTTGAAGAAGCTTTAGCAAACTTGGAAATTTTTTTAAAGAGATGTCAAGAAGAAAATATTTCACTTAGTCATGAGAAATGTTTCATGATGTTTACTGAAGGTATTGTTTTGGGGCATCATATTTCAGGGGATGGGATTAGAGTTGATGAGTGAAAAGTTGAAGTCATCTCTAACTTATCTATTCCAAGTTGTCAAAAAGATGTTAGGAGTTTTCTAGGATTTACAGGATATTATCGGAGGTTTATAGAAAACTTCACCAAGATAGCATCTCCACTCTTCAAATTAATTACCAAAGATTGTGAATTTAAATGGAATTCTGATTGCCAGTTAGCCTTTGAAACCCTGAAAACAAAAATTTATGAAGCACCTATTTTAAGGGGACCTAACTGGAAGTTACCTTTTCATATCTCAACAGATGCTTCTGATACAGCTCTAGGAGCAGTATTGGGACAAAAAGACCTGATTTCTTATGCCATCTACTATACCAGTAAAAATTTGACTCCTGCAGAGTTAAACTATACTGTAACTGAAAAAGAGTTTTTAGCTGTTGTTCATGCCATAACCAAATTCAGACACTATATAACAGGCTATGAAACTTTTGTTCACACTGATCATTCCGTAATTAGATACTTAATGAACAAATCAATTACTAATGGCAGAGTCATAAGATGGTTATTGCTTTTACAAGAATTCAACATTACCATTCTAGATAGGCCTGGAAAACAAAACACGGTAGCTGATTTCCTATCTAGACTCCAAAACATCAAAGATGACACTCCAGTTGAAGATCAATTTCCTGATGAATATATTTTTGCAATTTCTACTCAAACTCCTTGGTTTGCTGACATTGCTAATTATTTAGTTTCAGGAAAATTTCCTTCAATAATGAATGCAAGAGATAAAAGAAAAATCATTTTTGACAGTGAAAAATATTCATGGGTTGCTAATGAGTTGTACAAGACAGGTCCAAATTTGATCATTAGAAGGTGTGTTCGAGAAGGTCAGATGCCTGAGATTCTCAAAGCATGTCATGATGAACCTTGTGGCGGACACTTTGATGATAAGAGGATAGCCTATAAGATCCTTCATTTAGGATATTATTGGCCATCCTTGTTTAAAGATGCTAAAGAGTATTTCAAAAGGTGTGACAATTGCCAAAGGGTAGGGAAACCTTCTCCTTCAGGTGAGATGCCATTACAACCTCAGGTACATATTGAACCTTTTGAAAAATGGGCTTTGGATTTTGTAGGACCTATTAGTCCTCCATCAAGACAAAAGAGATATATATTAGTTTGCACTGATTATGTTACCAAATGGGTAGAGGCCAAGCCATTACTTTTTGATAATGAAGCATCTGTAGTTACTTTTCTTTTTGAGGATATTTTTACTCGTTTTGGTGTCCCAAGGGAAATTGTTACAGATCAAGGAGCTCAATTTACATCAAGGCTAGTGGAAAAAATGATGGAGAGGTACAAAATCAGGCATAGAAAATCTACTCCTTATCATCCACAAGCAAATGGTCAAGTGGAATCTACTAATAAGGTCATTGAAGGAATCCTAACAAAGATTGTTCATTTACATAGAAGATATTGGGTAGATAGGCTTCCTGAAGCCTTGTGGGCCTATAGAACTACATGGAGAAACACAACAGGCCATACTCCTTATGAGCTTGTTTATGGAAAGCAAGTTTTGTTTCCCATAGAGTTCCAAATTCAAACCTTCAAAATGGCAGTTCAGCTAGGACTTGATTTAACGGAGGCACAAAAGCATAGTCTGGAGAAAATTAATGAATTGGATGAGATCGGACAAGATGCAGTTCAGAAAACAAGTCTAGTCCAACAACAAAGGGCTAGATGGCATGACAAATACATCAAAGAGAAGAAATTCAAAGAAGGTGACTGGGCTCTCTTGTTTGATTCAAAATTCAAGGATTTTCAAGGTAAATTTCAGACACATTGGCTTGGGCCATATGAAATTGTTGAAATTTTTGATAATGGGGCAGTAAAAATCAGGACAATAGATGAAGAAGAGGTCACTTTTCTTGTGAATGGTCATAGATTGAAGCTATATCACAAACCACTCTCAAGAGAAGAATTTGTCAAGAAGTTCCAGGAAAACAGTGATGTGAAGTTAATGAAGAAGAATCTTTCTTCTTCATCAACTTGATTGAATTTTCTGAAGTCATTTTGAAAAAAAATAAAATAAATAAATAAATAAATAAAAAATAAAGTATAAACATGAAAACCAATCATTGATTGGCATGTTTATACAGAAAAGATAGGGTCAAAATTAGAGTCTTTCTGACACTCTAACTTTTCCATTTTGTTTCTGCAAGCAGCTGTTACAAAATCATAAGTTCAAATCCATTGCACTTATGATCCATCTCATTTCATTCCATTTACTTATCCATCCATACTCCATTTCATTCATTCATTCATACTTCACTTCATTCCATATTTTATTCATCTCATTTCATACTTCGTCCACCTCATTTCCATATCAAAATTTAAAGTTTGATGTTTTTCTGCAAATGAATAACACATGTCATGGATTGCAGGCCATTTCTTATATTCTTCCACTCCATTTCATAAATTGAATCCATCCCATTCCATCATTCACTTCATACATATTCCATTATACCATGTTTTCATCATCTATCTTCACTCATTCCATAAATTATTCTATGTATATTCCAAACCACTCCATTCCATGATTAAAATTTTCTACAGGTACATTCTGCAGCTAATCAGACTTTCCATAGCCAGACAGTCATTCCACAGCTACAGATCCTGAAGGCACTGATCAACAAACATTTGAATTGCAACAAGATGATCGAATATATCCATGAACAAGAAAAATCAAGAAGGATAATGAAGACTCTTCCAGAGGAGAACAAAGTATACAAAGATCACAAAAAGCAGATGAAAAGAAAAGGTAACAAGTTTTGATTATAATTGCATATCATAAACTTTAGTATAGTTTTAGCTATGAATCATTCAAAAATTTGTTTTGATTATTTTTATTGATCATGCCAAATATACCCTCCGCAAAACTTTGGATAAAAATCCTTCATTTCAAATTCTATACCCGATCATCATTTAAGCGGTTAAAAGGCTGAAGTGTTTGATTTCCTTACGTCACCCAGCCAAATCATTTAATGATGATTTTTGAATCCGTTGTAAAAAAATCTCCACAGTCTTTTCACTCATTATTTTTTTTATTCACCTCACTTCATTAACTCGTTCCGTAAACTACTTCCTATCACTCCATTCCGTAGCCAACCCTTCATCATTTCATTCCGCAAAACAGAGGTATCTCTATCACCGTGAGCAGAGGTATATCAGTTTGAAATATTAAACCACTATCACCGTGAGCAGAGATTGAAGCACTATCACCGTGAAGCAAAGGTATATCAGTTTGGAATTTGAAGCCATTGTCACCGTGAAGCAGAGATATATCAGTTTGAAGATTGAAACACTATCACCGTGAACCAGAGGTATATCAGTTTGAAGGTTGAAGTCATTGTTTCCGTGAGTAGAAAGAGTACTAATCTGAAGATTGAAGAAGAAATTATGGGCCTCATTGTAAGAACTAAACCAGTGGACAAAAAATACCTGGAAGGATACCCTCAAAGCAGAGAAATGTTGCAACAGGCAGGATGGCTACAATTCCTTGAGAAATTTAATGGCTTCCACAAAGAAGTTACTAAAACATTTGCAAGGTCATTCAAAGGAGCTAAGGTTGAAGTTGGAGATGTTAAATTCACTGTCACAGAGGTTTTTATTGCAGAAGCAACAGGATTGCTTAGACATGGAGAAAGATGGTTTAAGAACAGAGAATTTCATAATGAATCATGGAAGCAAATCCTCAAATCACCAGGTATGGATGTCACTGTGTTTAAAAAGGGAATTCCAAGCTCTGCATTAAAAAATAAATGGAGAAACATATTGCTTATTCTACAAAAATTTATCACTTGTGAAGGTAGATATGGTACATTTTATGTTTACATATTAGGTTGATAATGCATTTTCTGGAGGAAGAGCTAAATTTTCCCTATTTCTTTCA
The DNA here is from genome assembly GCA_034641835.2 of Pinus albicaulis. Classification (NCBI taxonomy): domain Eukaryota; kingdom Viridiplantae; phylum Streptophyta; class Pinopsida; order Pinales; family Pinaceae; genus Pinus; species Pinus albicaulis. The sequence continues at coordinate 84,350 of JAXQQM020085127.1, forward strand.
TCAAAGTTTAAAAAAGATGGCTTCTAGTGTTCAAAGGAGAGTCCAATTCCTAGAGACAACTCTATACCATCATGGCTTGGTTAAGATTTTAATTGAACACCATTTAGCCAAAACAAAAGATACTTGGGATAATTTCTTGGTAAGAAATCACTTTGAGGAACCAAAAGAGCCTTCACCTGAACATCAACCTACAAGGAGAAGAAAAAAATGGAGAGCCTCTAAAATTGAAATTGAAAAACAGTACAGGAAAGTAGTGAAGAAATAATCTCTGAGAAGTTGACTCAGATTAAGAGACAGCTTAAGGAAGAGAGGGTAATCAGAAAATATGCCATAGAAAAAGGAGAGGGATCATCCCAGCCAAGAAGAAGCCATAGACTCACGGGGAAACTAAGGAAAACACAGATCAAACAAACCGGGGTGATAAACATAGAAGATGAGGAAACATCTATTGAAGAAGATGTTGAAGAAGATTTTAATGAAGAAACCCCTGAAATTGACCTTGCACAGCAAGAAGTTTATGAGTATGTTGAAACATTGGAAAGGAAAGCTTCAGAGAGTAGAGATAGAACCCCTAGTCCTCCACTGTCCAAAATAGATGTGTTAAGAAGAGATAGGTATGAGCTGGAAGTACTTAATAGACATATCAGAACTGAGAATGATATTCTGAAGGAACAAGTCAAACTCAAAACCAGTATGAACTCAATCTTGTCTCTACAAATGGACAAAGTGGAAAAGGCTAATGAAAATTTGAAAAAGAGGAACAAGAAGCTAATCATGGCACTTACCCATTTAAGGTTCAATCTAGTCATCAGGAAGCCTAGAAGACCTTTAACTTCCAGGAAAAGAAGAAGAAGAGGGTTGGATGTTCTTGCAGAAGTCTCTGAGTTTATGGAATAAGTTGCATGAGGACATGCAAGAAGTCAGCAGTGGGGGTATGTTGAGCCCCAAGATTTTTCTTTCTTTCATCTTACTTCACTCCATTTTCCTTTATCCATTGTTATCCCAGGCCCAAATGATCAATGAAATTAGTTAAAATTACTTTTAGAATGAATAACATGGCTAACTTGCTAAGTTTTGTGATTTTGTCATTCTAATGCATTTTTAACTGAAACTAGTTACAGAATGCAGACATTCTGTAGCTAACTGCCAATTCTGCAGCTGTCTTCATGTTCAAGCATGTTCCAGGTGTCCTCTCAGGAAAAGCCACACATGGGTATATTCCACATCATGTCCTCATCGTTCATTGCTCACCATGAAGAATGAACCGAATTCTGGATGTGGTTTTGGTACGTGGAAACTCATTCAAGGAGGTAGACTCCTAATAGGACTAGGACAGTCCAGATGTCCTTTTCCCCTCTACGCTGCCATCTTTAGAGTTCTAGTACGATTTTGATATGAAAATACAATGATCCCCGTATTGTTGCAAGTTCTGTTATGAAGATTTGATATAAATGCACTCGGGAAACCGAGAGGCTAGCTCTAGATTTTGATTAGATTTCATGGATTGACTGCTATATTTCTGAAGACCGAGAATACTCTGTTTCAAGTTATTTTCCTTTAATGAAGAAGACAACATTGCTTTGAACGCGTTGAGTTGATTTTGAGTTAGATTCCGTCTGGTGGTAGAGGGCCCCTGCCTCCTGAACGGCTTTACTTTCGTAATCTAGATAAGTATCTTAGTTGTTTTCACGTTTTTGAAGTTTGAGTTCATAGTTAATTTCATTAGTCACTATAGCTATACTTGTTCTAAGAAACTCTTCCAAAAGATCATGATAATGAATGAGAAATGGCTGTAGTGTTATAGATTTTAATTTCAATTTCTTTTGTTCATTATCACAGTTGAACTTATTCTAAGCAAACTCTTCCAAAAAATCATTATGATGGCTAAGGCATGACTGTGATACTGAAGGTTTCATTTGCTTGTTTACACTAAGTAGCATAGCTGATCTTACTCTTAAAACGCTCTTCCAAAATATCATAACAATGGGTAGGAAATAGCTGTGATGTCTTAGTTTTTAATTGTAATTGCTTTCAGTTTTCATGTTTGCATTTGCATTGAATTGTACAGCCAGGATTGTTCTAACAAGATCTTCCAAAATACCATTCATGATGGACAAAAGAGGCTGTAGAATCCCATATATTAATTGCATGATAACTTAGTTAGGGTACTCCGGAGTCAAATTGCATTCAATTCATGCTTTGTTATTTTTTTTCAAGTTTCATAATGGCTTGTTAGTTTAGCACTGTTTATTGTAGACTGGTAACACTTTAGTTAAGTTCTAGCTTAGCTCACTGTATTTTCATGCCACATTTTAGTTATCATCCATTGCATATTAAATTACATTAGTTTTTAAACTTAAATACCACGGCCTTCATTATTTACAAAACTTATTTTGTTGTAAAAACATATATCGACTCATAATCATCTGAACAGAAGATAGTATCAGTCCAAGGCCTGGAGTACTTTTGCAACCTTTTTACCATTTCAAAAACAAGCCTTTCCTCAAAGACTATTCCAAAAGGAAATCTGTAACTTTTGAGTGACGTTTAGTGGTGTTAAACTAAGTTGCAGAATAGAATTAGGAGCTGGTTTTAGAGTAGAGATCTTATGATGTTACCAATGTTCTTTTCCAAATATATCTCAACAAACCTTTGATCATGGATGAGATGTTGTATCATTGTGAGTGGATTGCTTAATTGTTTAGTTAGGAGAATTTTTACACTTAGCTACCCATTCCTCAAGCTCTTCAAAAATATCCTTAATGAATGGATTGGACAAGTTAAGTTCATGTTGTGATTCATTTTCTTGAAGTCATTATCAAGCTTTGTATTTTTGCTAAGTCATAGTTTAGGTTTGGTTCTGTCTCAGTATTTGCATTTGTCATTTGTCATCAACAAATTAGGCTTCACTCTATTTTTAACCAGTAGCTTCTTTCCATCAGCATTTAGTTCTTTTCCCTGTAAACATAAAACCATAAAAAGACCAAAAACATCATAAAACACTAGACACAACGCAGTAAGAAACAAACACCTAGGCACATCCAGTGCACCTCACTTCAGCAGTTTATCAACCCTGGTTGACAATTAAATGAACTCAATTTAGGAGACTAGGTTGAGCACAAACAGTAAGCCACCTGGAATGCCATTAGATTATGGTCTTGTGGGGTAAGCCTCACAAAGTGCTGCTCCAAATATAGATCTAGCAAGGTTTGGAGCATAGAGAGAGCAAGCTAAAGTGCTGTGGGAGGAAGAAAAAGGGAGGATCAGCCTTCCAACCAACAATTTTGGCATATGTAATGTCAAAGGAGCAATAAAAAACAAGACAAGCATTCCTATGGATGTATCAGTAGCACTGTCATTGTTGAGCAGTGTGGATCTGTATTGGAAATCTCAACTACTTTTAGAGTATTCTAATGATATCCACACAGGTATGATACTAGATGGCATGCATCAAGAAGAGGACTACTTAGTCCAAGGAGGGGTCATCTATTGTCATGGTAAGGTCTTCTTGGCTAGAGCTTCCAAGCTCAAGTAGAGGATCCTAAAAGAAGCATATGAAGAATTCTTCCTCAGCCATATGTACTCAACAAGGATCTATTCCCCGATCATGAAGAATTTTGATTGGGAAGGCATGAGAGAGGACTTACATCAGCACTTTCAAGAGTGCAATAGCTATAGAGGATTGGGGCAGCCAATGGACTCTTTGCAAGGGTCATCTCAGCTAGCTATTCCTTTGCTTGGAAGGAAATGAATGCTCATGCACAACCTCATGTGTGTGAAGGACTATAATGGTAAAGAATCTGATCATGAAAAGCAAGTTGTATTTTCTGATCTATCACATTCCTTTGCCATGTTTTTGCAGGATATGATTTCTAAAAGGAGTGGGAGATCATATGGATCTCATGGATTGTTAGAGGACAAGGAAAATTTTGAACTTGGTCATTCCCTTGATGTGTAAAGGGAGATTCCTTTTCATGATGGGTTCTTCCCAAAGGCACCTAACTTGTGTATCACTTTCAGCCATGTCAATGTGACTCATGCAGCAAAGGTGTGGTGAGACTACCACTTACCACGCTCAGATATACTAAGGACAAGGAGTGCATTGTGCTGGCATCTTATGTGGGATTGTGACCCACCTCCTCAAGTGAAAATTTCAATTTGATATATGTAATTTTTCTTCCATATATAGATGATATATTGGTATTATTTATGGGGTTGTGTGGGCAAAATATGTGTAGTGTGTATGTACCCTATGACATGGAACTCCAACTTATGCTCCATGATACATGTTTTAGATGTAGAATTTCTCCAACTGTGTTTATTTCTGTTGAGTTCCTCACTCTTGAAGGGTTGGACTATGCACATATTATGTCAGCTTTGGAGGAGCAATTTTTGATGTATTGGCTTAATGAGTACTTGGCCCATGATGAAAATTTGATTCTTGATGGTGCCATCAATGGAGAAGGAGAAGAACTATAGCTCTTACCCTATCAGTTGCTTGAGGACAAGCAACATTTTGGAGGGGAGGAATGTAACGTTCCTACTTAGCCATAGCTAAAAGGAACATTCAATTTTGTTTTCATTTTTTTTGCATGAGTAAATGAATAAAGGAGGACATGTAAAACTCCTAAAAAGGCTGAATAAATCAATGCCCATATGAACAAAGATAAATCGGGGCCATGTAAATAATCACTTGCAGGTGTGAAATAGGTTTGAGCTGAAGACTGGGTCAACCTTGACCAAATCAACAGCGCTATCTAGGTTCATTACATCTCCAAAAGGGACAGCACAGTTCTAGAAGGAGGCCTCTCATGTGAAAAGGGCTAACTCATCAAGGTGGTTTAGGGTTTGCAAAGTATTTCCATCTTATAAAAGGAGAGGGAGTGCAACAAAAAAGTTTGTTGATTGATCATATTTCTCAGTATTTGTCTGCTTAGACAAATACCATTCTCTATTGTTTAGTGGAGGATTGTACGTGGAAATTCCTATGCACGGATTTCACCTCTTCCTTTGAAGATTCTTGGAGGAGCATTTGCTGAATTGATCCACTATCAAGCTTGTGGCCAAGCTCTACTTTCATTAGCAACACAGATCTAGTGAGGGTTTGACTGCTTTTGCAAGCTGCATCAAGTGGATTTTAGATCTTTATAGATCTAGTTTGTTTTTGGGAGCCTCTTCTTATGGAGTGTGTCTTTGAACCTCCTGGAAGAGTGTCTCTTCTCCTTGTACTTTAGATCTGCAATTTTACAGTGGTTAACCATGTCATTTGAGCTGCAACATTGTTCCTATTGATGGACTGTGTTATTTTGGTGTGAGGATCTTCATGGTGTTTTGCTCCTAGTTTAGATCATAGATCTCTAGTGTTGGGCCTTTCCTTCCACTTGGTGATCCATGGATTAGGTTGTTGATCCATGTTCTATTTCGATCTGATAAATTGTAATGAAATTTTATATTCAGAAAATTACTGCAGTAAATTCCAGATCCGCAACTTGTTTCTCAGGTCTACTCTTATTTATGCATGATTTAGTCAAAACCCCAAGGGGATATTGTAAAGAAAACCATCTAGTTTCCAGATCTGATATAGATCTGATGTTTTATCCATAGATCTTTCCTAGATCTGAGTTGTAATTTACAACGGCTACAGCTCATAAAAATAACATTGTTGAGCCTTTTTTTGCTGATCTATCTATGTTGCAGCTCTCTTTTCTGAAGCTATCTTGCTCTCTTGTCTCATGTAACTTACTGTATATTGAAAGAGCTTAACTTTACTTCTGATTTGCTAATTTAAATTAATTTATTGATTATATTTGATGGCCTCCTACTTATATTATCAAATACTGCGTTATTCTTGAAGCTGCTTGTTGTGCATAGCTGCAGCCCCTCTTGCAGGGTGTTTTCCAGCTAGATTAGGTTCTGGGAGATCTGTTTACCACACCTAGTTTGATTTTTTTTTTCTTCACTTTTTAATTTAGACTCCAAATCTGCTGATCTAAGGTATCCAAGGGCTAAAAACTCAATTCTATGCACCAACCTCCCAAGGAGTGCATTATTTTCCTATCTTGTTGTGCAATCCTCAATTTGGGAACATTACATACACTCAACTGTTGCACCAACAAATTCTCGCAGCAAATTTGAATTTTCCACCAGCACAATACTCAACACCGCTTCAATATTGCAATCTCCAGTGATCAACACTGCTCTAATACCATGTAGAAATTTATAAACACAATAATGTACTTATGGATTCTCCTGATCTAACAAATTAATATTATGTTAAATACATAATCCTTCCACTTAATTCTTTGTGGAAATTAAATCACCAATTGCAAAACACATATGAATCAAAATCAATTGCACATAACAAGATATTTTACCAGGAAAGCTTCAAGCTAAAAACCCCAACTGTCATATATTATGTATATCAATGGAACATGTAACAATATCATACAAATCTCAGCTCATAGAGCTCTCAGTACAATCAATAATCGTCACACACTGTCATTCAGAAATTTGCATATCTATGCACCAATTTCTTCCCTCCTGACAGCTTGCCTCCACTACGCAATCCCTACTGAAGAATATCCTTGAATGAATTCAACCTTGCCTTTTCTTCACCGCGAAATCCTCATAAGCATCTCCAATGTGTGTGTAGATGCATTGAATGCACCACTATAGCCACAACTGACAGTCCATCTCACCCTTTCATTTATCTCTCCATTGGTTCTCCACTAGATCTGACATTCAAGTAGTGAATTGTTTTATTTTTTTAGTTGTAAGTAAGACACTACTTGTGAATCGATTAAATAATTAATTCACTCATCTATCACTAGTGTATGTTCAGTTATAACTAGCACAACTGAGTTTAACTAATTGAACAAAGTTAAACTAAATAAAAACTCACATAACTACTCTTTCAACTCTGTTACAAGTTGCCCCTATTAGTTATAATGAAGTCCTCCATGCATGACTCACCAACCACCCTAGCAATGGCGTAATTCGTTCAGTCCGTTAATGTGCCACATCTTTTCACTAAAATAAAGTGCTCCAAGAATAAGTTACTATTTATTGTTTGATTATTATTAAGGGCTAATAATAATCGACATGCATTCTATTTTTAGACTAGCGATCTATAAATAGACTTCTCCCATCTTCTAAAAATTGAAACTCATCTAAAGACAGAATTTGCTCAACCATCTAGAATCAGCATCCTGTTAATTTTAGAATATGCTCACTTTTCTAAAAATAGACATACACCTAAAAATAGCCTGTGTGGGCCCCACCTAGTTTAGGTGATTATTTTTCACTAGGATCAAGGAATGATGTTTCCAGATGCCACTTTCACTGTTTCTTGTTGCAATCTTCAACACTTCCTCTCAGCAACTATGGAACATTTACAACAAATTTTCCATCACATTTGCAGAGAAAATTACAATAGAATATCACATTTTTCTTATAATATCTAAATGTTCCTATATGCAACAACTACCTTGTGCCTCATAGTTTAAATTTGTGCAAGGATGAGGAGAGGAGGAGTGTCAAGGTGTGAGCTATAATATGAAGAGAGAGAAGAATCTTGTTTGGGGCTTCAGATAGACTCATTCTATGCACATCTAGAGTAAGGCTTAATAAAACAAAACTCACCATACTTTTATTTTTTAAATAAATATCTTAAAAATTATAATATCAATTTAATACATTTTACTCAACTACACATTTAATAATATTCATTTAAAAAATACAAATACAAATTACTATTTTAAATAAAAATAGTACAACACATTTAACAATATTCATTTAAAAAAAATACAAATACAAATTAGTATTTTAAATAAAAATATTACAAAGAATCACATTAATTACCATGGCCTTCATGTACCTTCCTCTTATAACTTTTTAAATACCCGATGTTTGTAACTTATTCTTAATCAAATAGTGTCAATTTTTTAAAACTATAATCTACAAGTCTCACTTTTTATAGCTTTGGTGGAAGGGTGGAGTATCTAAATTCCCTTACCCTTTAAGAAGCATCCCCAATTATTTTTGTAACTTATTCTTAATCAAATGGTGTCAATTTTGTAAAACTATAATCTACAAGTCTCACTTTTTAAAGCTTTGGTGGAAGGGTGGAGTATTTAAATTCCCATACCCTTTAAGAAGCATCCCCAATTATTGTACCACCCACCTCGACATCCAATATCGACATCTTGGGTTATTCTAAATCCATCAAGAGTATAGAATTTTTAGGGTGGTGTTCTATGTGCACTAAAATTCTGATGAGGTCCATCACTATGTATGGGGTTCATTACAACCTTGGATATATTCTGTGAGTTGTTGTGATTTTTTTCTTGTGGATACAAATTAGTTTTGGTTTTCACCTATTTATCATGGTTCAAAACTTTGTTATCATCTCATATCATTATAACATTAGATATATTCTATGAGCCAATGTGATGATTTGTTTGTTACAATGATTCAAAAATTAGTTATCATGCCACAATATTGACTTTCTCGTTTTCTATTTTGTTTAAGAACCATTTAAAAAAACCACAAGAACATTTGATTGTACACTGTGATCTCCCCAACATGAGTGGGGGTTTCATAAATTTGAGAGTAAATTGAGTGGTTATTGTTAGAAATTTGCATATCTATGCACCAATTTCTTGCCTCCTAACAGCCTGCCTCCACTGCGCAATCCCTACTGAAGAAGATCCTTGAATGAATTCAACCTTGCCTTTTCTTCAATGTGAAATCCTCATAAGCATCTCCAATGTGTGTGTAGAAGCATTGAATGCACCACTATGGTCACAACTAATAGTCCATTTCACCCTTTCACCTATCTCTCCACTGGTTCTCCACTATATCTGACATGCAAGTAGTTAACTGTTGTATTTTTTTAGTTCTAAGTAAGACACTACTTGTGAATTGATTAAATAATTAATTCACTCATCTATCACTACTGTATGTTTAGTTACAACTAGCACAACTGAATTTAACTCTTTGAACAGAGTTAAACTAAATAAAAACTCACATAACTACTCTTTCAACTCTGTTACAAGTTGCCCCTGTTAGTTATAATGAAGTCCTCCATGCATGACTCACCAACCACCCTAGGAATTGCGTAATTTCTTCAGTCCACTGATGTGCCACATCTGTTCACTAAAATAAAGTGCTCCAAGAGAATAAGTTACTATTTATTGTCTGATTATTATTAAGGGCTAATAATAATTGACATGCATTCTATTTTTAGACTAGCGATCTATAAATAGACTTCGCCCATCTTCTAAAAATTGAAACTCACCTAAAGATAGAATTTTCTCAACCATCTAGAATCAACATCCTGTTAATTTTAAAATATGCTCACTTTTCTAAAAATAGACATACACCTAAAAATAGCCTGTGTGGGCCCCACCTAGTTTAGGTGATTATTTTTCACTAGGATCAAGGAATGATGTTTCCAGATGCCACTTTCACTGTTTCTTGTTGCAATCTTCAACACTCCCTCTCAGCAACTATGAAACATTTACAGCACATTTTCCATCACATTTGCAGAGAAAATTACAATAGAGTATCACATTTTTCTTATAATATCTAAATGTTCCTATATGCAAAAACTACCTTGTGCCTCATAGTTTAAATTTGTGCAAGGATGAGGAGAGGAGTGTCAAGGTGTGAGCTATAATATGAAGAGAGAGAAGAATCTTGTTTGGGGCTTCAGATAGACTCATTCTATGCACATCTAGAGTAAGGCTTAATAAAACAAAACTCACCATACTTTTATTTTTTAAATAAATATCTTAAAAATTATAATATCAATTTAATACATTTTACTCAATTACACATTTAATAATATTCATTTAAAAAAAATACAAATACAAATTAGTATTTTAAATAAAAATAGTACAACACATTTAACAATATTCATTTAAAAAAAATACAAATACAAATTAGTATTTTAAATAAAAATATTACAAAGAATCACATTAATTACCATGGCCTTCATGTACCTTCCTCTTATAACTTTTTAAATACCGGATGTTTGTAACTTATTCTTAATCAAATAGTGTCAATTTTTTAAAACTATAATCTACAAGTCTCACTTTCTATAGCTTTAGTGGAAGGGTGGAGTATCTAAATTCCCTTACCCTTTAAGAAGCATCCCCAATTATTGTTGTAACTTATTCTTAATCAAATAGTGTCAATTTTGTAAAACTATAATCTACAAGTCTCACTTTTTAAAGCTTTGGTGGAAGGGTGGAGTATCTAAATTCCCTTACCCTTTAAGAAGCATCCCCAATTATTGTACCACCCACCTCGACATCCAATATCGACATCTTGGGTTATTCTAAATCCATCAAGAGTATAGAATTTTTAGGTTGGTGTTCTATGTGCACTAAAATTCTGATGAGATCCATCACTATGTATGGGGTTCATTGCAACCTTGGATATATTCTGTGAGTTGTTGTGATTTTTTGCTTGTGGATAGAAATTAGTTTTGGTTTTCACCTAGTTATCATGGTTCAAAACTTTGTTATCATCTCATATCATTATAGCATTAGATATATTCTATGAGCCAATGTGATGTTTTGTTTGTCACAATGATTCAAAAATCAGTTATCATGCCACAATATTGACTTTCTCGTTTTCTATTTTTTTAAGAACCCTTTAAAAAAACCACAAGAACATTTGATTGTACACTGTGATCTCCCCAGCATGAGTGGGGGTTTCATAAATTTGAGAGTAAATTGAGCGGTTATTGTTCGAAATTGTTGTATGATTACTGTTAGAAATTGTTGTATAAGATGCAAAATTTGGATGGTTTGTAGACCAGATGGATGTCATAAGAGATATCTATTTTTATTTTTTTAGTCTCTCTCGCCACCATGCATCCAATAAAATCATTTTCAACTGAGAACGTCAATAATCACTATGCGAATGATAATTTGTGACATCTCTAGCTATTTTCTTTGATTGTGGATCAACTTATAAACTAATAACTTGTGAAATCCCTAAAGATTTTCTTTGATTGTGGATCATTTATAAAATAGAATATACGAGCCCTGTACACTATATTGGATGGAGGGAAAGGTTATGATAAAACTTGTACCGATCTCCTCATATTGGGCACGATCTCAACTTATTCCTGGTTCATTGTTTTTCGATTCATCATCACTTCTAGGGCGAATAGGATGCAGAGGTATTCCTAGTTGGAAGTATGAGGATGTGCCTGGAGGTGAAATAGGACTGGCCGGGCTATGGCTATTGCTATTGGCTGATTCATGATTGATAGGGGGTCGAACGTAATACTGTTCACACATTGCTAGAATATCAGTAGCTGTGGGAGGAGGATTAGGGTTGCGTGGCGATTCATCGTCTATCCGGTGGCTTCTCGGGTCAACCATTGTTCAGAATTACTATTACGCTGATTGTGGTGAATTGTATCTCAACTACCCTTTGCAAACACAAAGAGTCAGGAGTTGTGTTTTTCGCAAGACCTCAATATATACCTTTCAATACTATGTAGTATATGTCGATTCAAAATTTGGAAATATCTTGTTTGTCGGTTTTTCTATAATTATAATTGGTGCCAAAACCATGTTTCAATACAAGAGATTACGTAGTCACGAACGTCAACATTCATGAGGGCTTTATTATGTCTATTCCTTCATGGAAAAATGATGAAGGATGTTTTAATCCGCATGCTAAATACAATGTTATGTTGGGACCATGCTCAGAAGCAGTATTAATGTTAAATCTAAATTAATGTTTCTGAAAAAAAAAAAGCATTAATATTTGTAATTTTGTTACTTATTTGATATCATTTTCTTATTTATTTATTTGATATTATTTTTTCATATAAAATTAATATATAGTTCGAATGCGTTTAATTTTTAAGAAGGCATATTTCCTTTTAACATTTTATATATTGAAATTCAAATGAGATAGAATATGTAAATTTGTGTAGATTTTAATAGTGATATCTTATATAAAGATTACTTCTCTTTCCCACACAAGGAAGTGTCATACACTTATTTGAATATTAACTTGTATTCATGGACTTGGGTGTAGTGTTCTCGATCATGGAATATTTGATAAGCATGTTGTCAATCATAAGAAATGAACTACAAGACTAATAAAATTACAATTTCATATTCACTAAAGAAGATTATTGAAAGATTCTTTTTAGCTAAAATACTATCCCCTTGATTGAATAGCTTGAGGCTTAGAGGTGGAGCGCTCCACATCAGATGGAAAATTCCCATCTTAGTGAACTCTAATTTGTTAATTTCTGCAACTAGGGTCAAATTCCACATTGGCCAACACACATTATTAAGATAATAATTTAATTAGATTCCTCTTTTTGAAAGGATCAAAATCGACCTATAGATCACCCTAATCTGTAAGAAAAAATTAAGTTGTGAATTAATTTATAGATCAACCTAATCGGTTAAGTAAAATTTAGGTTATGAACTAATTAATTATTTTATGGGTCGGCCTAACTGCGTGTTGATCTGGTCAAAGCCTCAAGCAGTCACTCACAAAGTTATACATGGAAACAACCTCAAGTTCATTTAGACACATTAGCTCATGAGATCTCCTCCATGCTATTTTCTTTTTTGGTCGTATTTTCTATTTCTCGCTCACACATGTACATCTACAGGAGCTCACGCAAAAGGTCAAGATCACAAAAGGGATCACACATCAGATCTAGGTCATATGAAGCAAAGTCGTAGGCAGGAAAGGCTAAGGTGACATCCTTGGTTAGAAAAGCCACTCGCAGGGTGTGTTGTTCCCACAGACAATGATTCAGGTGGATATTGGTGGCCACCCGCCTATTCCACTTAGGGCCCCACCATTGTCTCTTTCAGTTTTTTTCACAACTTACTATTTTTATCAGTTTTTTGGGTCCTAAACTTTTGGAGCCGTTTTGAAGCCCCAAACAGAGATAGTATGATGAAGTTACATCCTTGGGAAGTTGAAACACCGATTTACCCAAACGGGGCCCATATTTTTGGTGCTTCATCTCCTAGGGTTAGCTTTTTGGACGTTTAGAATTATCCATTGTTTTTCCATAATAAATAGGCCCTCAAGCCTCACTATAATATAGTTCAGAGGTCTGTAGTCACCACATCTCTTCTCAGAGATTCGCTATTAGCACCCTAGATATTTTATTTCCATCATGTTTGTAAGCATATTTCTGTGATTTGATATTAATGAAAAGAAGCCTTATTTCCATTGTATTTCAATGTTTATGGTTATTTCTGTATTCTCTTGTGTTCCTCAATAAATCAGGATAAGTGGTATCAGAGCGGTCTATTTTTTCTCGATCGTTCTTTGCATGTCCCCAACAAGGTCAGGGTATAAGGAGTTAGGGCTCGATCTGGTGGAGCCTTTGCAAGATCAGCATCACAAACCCCGACAGACGCCCATGGGGGATGAAAAGAACGATGAGGGAGCAGGAGATCCTATCAAAATATTGCTCGAGGAGGCCCTCGAAAAACAAAGGAACGCGATGATGGATAAATTTTCCCAGAACCTTCAACGACTGCCCACCGGTGGCGCATCTACATCTAGCAGCCACTTTGGAGGCGCGACTCCCTTTAAGGTAAAATTAAACTTTGACATTCCCGTATTTGAGGGTCAAATTGATGCAGATGTCATAGATAAATGATTGAATCTATTAGAATGATATTTCTCAGTTCATGATTTTTCCGACCGGGAGAATATTATGTTTACACTCCTCAAAGTTACCCCCCATGTCAAGGACTTGTGGGAAACCAACTGTGAGAAAACGGATGAGACAAAACCCTTTCTGTTCTCAACCGTACCCACTTGGAATTCGTTCCAAGATGCCATCAAGGAAAAATACTATCCTATGGGGAGCTATGATGACAAGTACATACAATGGACCATGCTAGGGCGACAAAGGGATCAAGATGTGCATGAGCTAATGAATCTATTCCATACCCTCTGCACAAAATTGTGTATCAAAGATTCAGAGAAACATTTCAACAGATGTCGTGAAGCGGTTGGGCTTTCCAACCACAACGCACCCACAACCATACACCATCGGGTGGCTTCACCAAGCACGGGATCTCCACGTCAGACAGCAGTGCTGCCTTCCCTATAGCATCAAGCCCTTCATAGATGAGGTATTGTGTGACATTGTTCCTATTGATTATTCTGATGTATTATTAGGCCAACCATACTTGTGGAAGCGACATGTTGTGTATGAGTCCCGACCTTGCAGTATTATTGTTACTTTGGGAAATAAATTGTACAGGATACCAGAGGTACCACCGCCTCCCACTATCTCTTTGGTTACTACAAAACAATGTAGTAAGTTCATTTCCCAAACCAGGAAATTTGTTTTCTTGATGACCCACCCCCAGTGCAAGAAGAAGACTATGGCCACGACCTCCAGACATGGCTCCTTTGCACGACAACAACAACTGGACAAGGTTGTGGAGGAGTACGGGGACATCTTCACCTCACCCACAGGGGTGCCTCTACACTGTCAGGTCAAGTACCCCATTGACCTGACCCCAAGTGTGCCGCTACCTAATGGAATGATTTATAGGCGATCTGTTCTGGATAATGATGAAATCAAGAGGCAGATTCAGGAGCTACTGCAGAAAGGCCACATCCGGCCAAGTTCATCGCCCTGTGGGAGCTCGATCATGTTGGTACAGAAGAAGGATGGGACTTGGAGACTCTATATTGATTATCGAGCACTGAATAAGATCACTATTCAGAATAGGTACCTGATCCCAAGGATTGATGACCTTGTGGACTAACTCAAAGGGGAAAAATATTTCAGCAAGATCGACTTAAAGTCTGGGTATCACGAGGTACCAATCAAACCCTCTGATGTGTGGAAGACTAACTTCAAAGCTAAGGAGGGCCTTTTTGAATGGCTCATCATGCCTTTTGGATTGACAAATGCTCCTGCAACCTTCATGAGGTTCATGGATGACATCTTGCATCCATTCACCAACTTAGTTGTAGTGGTATACTTGGATGGAATTGTTATCTTCATCCAGACTTGGGAAGAGCACCACCACCACATCTGAGAAGTCCTCCAAACACTGCGGCAACACAAGTTGTGTGCCAATTTGGAGAAGTGCACATTTGGCATGACTCAGGTTTAATTTCTGGGATACATTATTGATGAAATGGGGGTGTATATGGATCCAGCCAAGATCCAAGTCATTCAGTATTGGCCAGCCCTAACCACCCTAATAGAGCTTCGCAGCTTTCTAGGTCTTGCTAATTTCTACCACAGGTTCATGTTGGGATTCTCTCATATCACTTGGCCCTTGAGTCAAGTCAACAAGGGAGGAGTTGAAGAAAAATTCTGTTGGTCGGAATCTCAATAGAAGGAATTTGTAGAATTAAAACATCGCCTTTGTTTTGCCCTAGTGGTCACATTACTAGACTTGCAACAACCATTTTAGATCGAGATAGATGCCTATGAATATGCTATTGGGGCAGTTCTTACTCGATAGGGGCATCCAATGGTATATCACAGTGAGACATTTTCTGACACAGTTCGAAAGTATCCCACTTATGACAAAGAAATGTATTGCATTGTGTAGGCTTGTCGACAATGGAAGCATTACATTTTGGGGAAGAAGACAATCATCCACATAGACCATCGACCCTTGTAGTTCATACAGACACAAGGGAAGTTGCAGAATGATCGCCATCAGAAGTGGTCCACATGTCTGCAACATTTTCATTTGAACATCAAGTACAAGAAGGGTAGCACCAATAATGTTGTAGATTGCCTCAGCCGACCACCGATCGTGACCATAACCACCATTCTCAACTCTTGTGGGCATGAGAATTATGATTGTCCGCTTCTCTATAAGAGAGATCCTGAATTCAGCTACACATACAAGGCACTCTTGGGGGGTATGCAAGTTCCAAAACTTCACCTCCAAGATGCACTATTATGTCACCTAGGACATCTTTGTGTTCCTTCAAGTGAGCGTGCCAATATGATATGGGAATTGCACTACAGTCGAGTCGCTAGGCATTTTGGGGTCGAGAAAACAGTGGCAGTACTACAGAAGTATTTCTATTGGCAGAACCTTCGACAAGATGTTGGGAAGTACATCAGATCCTGCACTACTTGCGCCATTGCCAAACTGACCATCAAGAAGCAAGGGCTCTATACTCTGCTACCTACCCCTAGTCAACCTTAGGAATCCATCTCCATGGATTACATGTCAGGCCGTCCTTCTACTAAGCATGGAAATGACTTTGTTTTCGTGGTCATCGACAGATTCTCAAAGATGGCCATTATGGCAGCCTGCAAGAAGAATATCACAGTAGAAGCCACTGCTAAACTCTTCTTTGAATGAGTGTGGGTGCACTTTGGGATCCCACAATATATCATATCAGATCGCGACATTAGGTTCCTCATCATATTCTGGTCTAGCCTCTGGTCAATTTTGGACACCAAGCTCACCAAGTCCACAGCTTTCCATCCCCAAACTGATGGCCAGATAGAGGTCGTCAATAGGAAGATTGTACACATTCTATGCATGTACAATTAAAATAATCCACACACATGGGATGAGTGCCTTCCCTATGTGTAACACAGTTATAACCGGGCTCTCCACAGCTCAACTAGCCACAGCCCCTTTCAGGTGGGCTTGGGATTCCAGCCACTATGTCCCATTGACGTAGCCATGCCATTTGCAACTACTCAGGGTGATTCAGCTCATGTCCAGTCTGAAGCTGAAAAAGCAAAAAACTTCATCAAGTGCATTCAGCACATCCACCAATAGGTTCATGACATATTGGATAGAGCCAATGCTAAGTACAAGCAATGGCATGATCAACATCGAGTATCGCACAACTTCTAGGTGGGCAAAAAAGTGTGGCTACATTTGCAGAAGGAGCGCCTCACTGGACCCCACCACAAGATTCACCTGCTCCAATATGGGCCATACACCATAACCAAGGCTGTAGGGAACAATTCCTTCAAGCTCAATATTCCACCATTCGTTGGTTTGCACACAGTATTCAATGTAGACCACCTTCATCCCTATGTCCCACCTCTATTGGACGCCTCTCACACCAAAAGAGTTAAACCCAGATTGCATGGAATAGACCACCACAAACTGTATCATGGACATGCAAATCAACGACACTCGCCGATAGAAGATCCAACTATATCAGGTTATCAAAGCTGGCCAACTCCTGCACCAAGGCAAGTGGTTCACTAGGGACCAAGTTTAAGAGAAGTTTCCTCATCTCATGGAGGCACTTAATGCAATGGGGACCATTGCTTCCTAAGGGGGGAGGAATGATCCAGGTGGATATTGGTGGCCACCCACCTATTCCACTTGGGGCCCCACCATTGTCTCTTTCAGTTTTTTTCACAACTTACTATTTTTAGTAGTTTTTCGGGTCCTGAACTTCCAGAGCCATTTTGAAGCCCCAAACGGAGATAGTATGGCGAATTTGTGTCCCTAGGAAGTTGAAACACCAATTTACCCAAGCGGGGCCCATAGTTTTGGCATTTCATCTCCTAAGGTTAGGTTTTTGGATGTTTAGAATTCTCCATTGTTTCTCCATAATAAATAGGCCCTTGAGCTTCATTGTAATATAGTTCAGAGGTCTGTAGTCGCCACATCTCTTCTCAGATATTCACTACCATCACCCTAGCTATTTTATTTCCATCATGTTTGTAAGCATATTTCTGTGATTTGATATTAAAGAAATGAAGCCTTATTTCCACTGTATTTCAATGTTTATGGTTATTTTTGTATTCTGTTGCATTTCTGCATAAATACGGATTAGAAAAGGACCATGAAACTATTGGCTAAGCTTGTTGAGGGTGTGGCCTAGTCACACAGGTCATATTGGCTTGATATGAAGATGAGCCGCGGGCACAAAGTGTTGTGGTAACAGCTGAGAGCATCAAAGTGATCCCGGTCCATCAGCTACTGGATTTACCCATGACATTTTACTTATGTGATGTGGTTAGAATTGCACTGCAAAGAGCATTAAAAGAAAACATATGCATGCTTTAAGTAAGAGGAAACAAGACAAAAATCATCAACTTAAGAACACAAGATGTTAATAACGGAGTTCACCCAGTGTGACCTATGTCTTCGGGCCCTGTTTGTCAAAATGGGGTAGGCCGCTTCATATAGTGTTGGAAGATGTGATGTACATGGACGGTGTTCTCTGTCATACAAGGATATGCCCTCAACATGAGTCACTTCTCTCTCCATGAGACATTTTTCTACAAGAACTCTCACTCATAATGGACCTCCTATCAGGATGATATAATCTCACATGAAGAAAAAACAAGATCTCACAACATGCATCAAGAAAGGATCTAGAAATCATAATACATCTCACAACAAAAAGAGGCACATGATCAAGCTACATATACCTCAACCCCTGAAGTTGGTTGAAGAAGCAGATGCTTAGCTGCTAAATTTAGTTTCACCATCGAAATTGTGGCATTGAGGGGCATGGAATCGATTGTCCACACTTGATAATCTAAAATCATCATTCCAATCTAGAAAATGGTTGAAAGATGGGAAGATATGCTGCTAAAACATAAATCACCATTGAGTTCTTGTTGTCGAAAGGTGTAAAATCGATATAAAGTTTTTTGAAAATGAACTCCTAAAAGTTTTATGCCTCGAGGAATCATTTTGTTGCCCTCAAGGTTCCCTAAGATTATATTCTATTGGGAATCTGCAAATATGCTGGTCAGATGGCCATTCTAACTTTACCGTCATATTCCCTGCAAAATTCAAGTTAAAATGACTATAAATTTCATATCATTCTCACAAAATGAAAATTTACGTCCCCATGAAATCTTTCAGGCATCAAGGAATATTCTTTGCAATAGATTCTCTTCCTCGAAAAGCATGCTTGCACATGATTTCCCTTCCTGTTCCGCTATTTCACCTCCTACTTCCCGTGAAAGTGAGTTTTGGGTTTTATATAATGTTTTTCATGGCGTAGTTTTCAATGAATAGCCCATGGGGTGTTTCTTATGGGTGGAGTTGTTAAGGCAGAGGTCAGGGATTCCAACCCCACCGACCCCACCCAAATTGGCAATTTTTTGAAAAAATATTAAATATGGGGCAACATTTTAATTTTATTATCTGGTTTGGTTTAAATTTACGTTGTTTGGTTGGTTCAACCGTGGATCGATCTGCCATAAGGGGCTGGGTTGGTTCGATTCCCGCCAGCCCATATTAATGGTGCCATATGTGGTGGGGCATGGCTCGGGTCCACCAGAGATGGCCTGCCCACTACCCATTTAGGGCTTGTTTATGGTGGAGGTTCTGACGAGGGTGGCAGGGTTGATAGCCCGCCCCCTAACGAATTTTTTTAAATAAAGAAATGTGACATGTCATGGGGTGGCAGGGGTGGTGGCCTGCCACCCCCCATTTTTATATATATATTTTTAATTCTTAAAACGAATTGGTCAACTTCGAATTTTTCCAAAATAAAGGTTATTTGGAAATTTAACGAGGTCACAATTCTTCCCATTTTCGAGAGCTAAGTTCCCTGCTAGTTGATGGTGGATTTGTGGGATAGTTAAACCTTGCCCACTACCCAACTTTGACGAAAAATTTTACTCGCTATAACTTCTCTATACGGGCTCAGATTAGAGATTCATTTGCACCATTGGAATCAGGGTGATGATTAATTCAATCTAAACCTGGTTCAAGAGCAATCCGACTAGTTTTAATTTTGGCCATTTCTTAGCTCTCTTGATCTCCTATGGGTGTCTCAAGCCACGTAGATCAATCTTCTCCACTGAGGAGCTTTTGGTCCACCAAAAGCATGAAAATAATCTGCAGCTACTCTGTAGTTTGTTTGGACCATAAGTGTCCTTAAAGGTCACTCTTCATTGTCCTTCACCTTTTTCCTTTAGAGCCATAAGCAATGAGCTGACACATGCATCCTCTTCAAACCTGCAGTACATAATTCTGCAAATTACATGCTCAATTACATGACCAACTATGACCCAAGCATACCATACTTTCCACCTGTTTATAGCACACACTCAGTGGTCAATCTTACATTAAAATGGAATCAATAACCCAACTATCAATACAAGGCCAAACTATTATTGTTAATTCAAAAGTGATGGAAAACACATAATCATTTTTACATTTTAAATCGCAACATATGATTTACAAAGTAAGGCCATGACACTCTACCAAACCTAGAAAAACCATCTCTCACTTATCAAAGTGAATTGATAATCTCTCTATGATGCATTTTCTTTTCGAACAATTGTTTCAATCGATTCATGCACTGATGCTTTGTCCATAAGGCATTGGTCTCTATGGAGCCTCCAAAACGTGGCTCTTTGATAGCCACTTCTGTCAAAATGACTATAATGAGTCTTCTTCCTCCACACTTGCTTTACCTTCTTCTTTTCTTGTGGTGGAGAAGGCCTTTCATGCCTCATCCTCTTTTGTGTTGTCATTCATTTCCAACACTTAGCAAAGACATGGTTATGCAATCCAAAAAAAATACATGTTTTTTGAGGCCATAGTCGCTCCCAATCCGGATTCTCCTGATCTAAAAGATTAATCTTATGTTAGATACATAATCCTTCCACTTAATTCTTTGCGAAAATTAAATCACCGATTGAAAAACACATATGAGGCAAAATCTATCGCACATAAAAAGATATTTTACCGAGAAAGCTTAAAGCCAAAAACCCAAACTATCATATATTATGTATATCAATGGAGCATGTAACAATATCATACAAATCTCAGCTCATATATCTCTCAATACAATCAACAATCATCACACACTGTCATTGATAAATTTGCATATCTATGCACCAATTTCTTGCCTCCTGACTGCCTGCCTCCACTATGCAATCCCTATTGAAGAAGATCCCTGAATGAATTCGACCTTTCCTTATGTTGACTATGCAATCCTCATAAGCATCTGCAATGTGTGTGTACATGGATTGAATGCACCACTATAGTCACAACTGATAGTCCATCTTACCCTTTCACTTATCTCTCCACTCGGTCTCTACTCGATCTAACATCCAAGTAGTTAACTGTTATATTTGTTCAGTTTCAAGTAAGACACTACTTGTGAATTAATTAAATATTTAATTCACTCATCTATCACTAGTGTATGTTCAATTACAACTAACACAACTGAGTTTAACTCACTTAACTGAGTAAAACTAAATAACAACTCACATAACTACTCTTTCAACTCTGTTACAACTTTCCACTGTCAGTTATAATGAAGTCCTCCATGCATGACTCACCAACCATCCTAGGAATTGTGCAATTACTTCAGCCCATTGATGTGCCACATATCTTCACTAAAATAAAGTGCTCCAAGAGAATAAGATACTAGTAATTGTCCAATTATTATTAAGGGCTAATAATAATCGGCATGCATTCTATTTTTAGATTAGCAATCTATAAATATACTTTGCCCATATTCTAAAAATAGAAACTCATCTAAAGATAGAATTCTCTCAACCATCTAGAATCAACATCTTGCTAATTTTAGAATATTCTCACTATTCTAAAAATAGACATACACCTAAAAATAGCCTGTGTGGGCCCCACGTAGTTTAGATGATTATTTTTCACTAGGATCAAGGAATGATGTTTCTGGATGCCACTTTCACTGTTTATTGTTGCAATCTTCAACACTCCCTCTCAAAAAGAAAGGACTGTCTTTGCATGCGCCCTGCTACTCCATGCATCCGCCCTGCAATACTTGCATGCAACACTTCTGAAACTGGATGGACTACAAACAACTCAATCAGCCTAATGCATCTATCATCAAAGTATTCTGACTTTTGCTTCGCTACTAAACATATCTTCAAGAACCACTGCATTGTTGAACTCTGCACCCATTCACTCTGCCCTTGCTGTCAACTCTGATCCGTGCTCTAGTATTCGACACTATCACTTTGATCTAATTGTATCAATCCAACTGATCATGCTACTACTACTCTGTGGGTGCCTCGTAGCGAGGTTCAACTCATGAGATCCACACCATCTCAATTAATCATGCCTAGAAATATTTTCTTAGGATTACTCATGCATGTCACCCCACTTCTTACCTGGTGGTATAGCCGCATGCACTCCCTCTGCCCATCTGGCATGAAATTTCTCTGCATGAGTGGTCGCTCCCACTCCATGATCCTCATATTATGGATACTCCACATCCCGAGTTTCACTCTTACCTAGATGCAAATTTTGCTCCCTCTCAAGCTTCAATTGCATGGCTTTCTCACACTTCCCAACAGTGGGAAGCTCCGTATAAATCCCATATACTTCAAGCCTGCAGAGATTCTTTACTCGAATCCCAACCTTCTTGGCTTGCCCTGTTGCTTTGTGTCGGAGAAAAAATTTTCCTTGTCTAAAGACAACATCATAGCCTTTATCCTCTAACATTTCGACTGAGATTAAATTATTCTTTAAACATGGAACATGCACAACTTATTTTAAGTGAAAGAGTTTACCTGACACCCTCAAAAAGGTAATGGTACCAATGCTAGATGCACTGTATCATCCATCATCACCCAAATCAACATGCATCTAAAGATATTTCTCCACCAAGTCACTGAACAATTTCTCATCTCCCGTCATGTGAAAGGAAGCATCACTATCAAAGTACCACCCCGATCCCAACGCACTAGACACCATGCATGTGATCAATGAGAAGTCAAGCTGAAATTGCGAGGCAAGGGAATCACTAGCTCCAGCGCCAGCAGCCATTTTGTTCTTCTTCTTATGTGGAAAATTTGTGGCAATATGTCCAAACTCGTGATAGTGAAAACAATTCACTTTGGGCATGTTGTGCTCCTTGCCATCCTCACTGGCCTGAGATCTAGAATGGAATTTCTTCCCCTTCTTCTTCTTTTCCTGGTTATCCAAAGCAAAATCCTCTTCATCATCATGCTTTGATGAAGAGCCATCCCTGGTGGTCCGCCTTATCTCCTCCTACACTAGATCTGACCACAGTCGCTCCCAATCTGGCAGTTTCTCCCATCCATAGACAAAGTCTTTATAATTGTGCCAAATCTTTGGAAGCCCAAGGAGAGCCAATCTCACCAATTCATCATTTAGAACACTAACTCCTACACTACCAAGCTCATCCCTGCATTGGAAAAAAAATTTCAAGTATACAAGAATAGTTTCATTCTTCGCCATCTTGATTTTTTTGAGTTTATCCTTTAGCGCCAATTTCCTATGGTCACTACAGCTTTGGAAAAGATCTTCCAAAGCCTTCCACATTGCAAATTTAGTGGCTCTAACATGAAGGTTTGACACATCATGGTCTTTCACACCTTCCAGCAGAATCCTCCTCGCCCTTGCTACTTTCTTTTGCCATACGTCTAGTACTGCAGTATTCGCTGAAGTGGGCTTAAGAACATCACTATCGATGAACTCCTTCAAGCCATTATTTTCAAGCACCACCTCCATATTGTCCTTCCAAGATATGTAGTTAGAGCTTCCCTCTAGTGCATACTCGAACCTCAAACCATTGAAAGCCATTTCAATGTATACTGTAATAATAAATGAATAAAGGAGGACATGTAAAACTCCTAAGAGGCTAAATAAATCAATGCCCATATTAAAAAAGATAAATTAGGGCCATGTAAATAATCACTTGCAGGTGTGAAAGAGATTTGAGCTAAAGATGGTGTCAACCTTGAACAAATCAACAGCGCTGTCTAGGTTCATTGCATCCCCAAAAGGGACAGCGCAGTTCTAGAAGGAGGCCTCTCATGTGAAAAGGGCTAACTCATCAAGGTGGTTTAGGGTTTTCAAAGGCTTTCCATATTATAAAAGGAGAGGGAGGGAAGCAAAAGAAGGTTGTTGATTGATCATGTTTCTGAGTATTTGTTTGCTTAGACAAATACCATTCTCTATTGTTTAGTGGAAGATTGTATGTGGAAATTCCTATGCAGGGATTTCACCTCTTCCTTTGAGGATTCTTGGAGGAGAATTTGTTGAATTGATGCACTATCAGGCTTATGGACAAGCTCTAATTTAATTAGAAGCGTAGATCAAGTGAGGATTTGACTGCTTTTGCAAGCTGCAGTATGTGGAGTTTAGATCTGCATAGATCTAGTTTGTTTTTGGGAGCCTCTTCTCATGGACTGTGTATTTTAACCTCCTAGAAGAGTGTCTTTTCTCCTTGTACTTTAGATCTAAAATTTTATAGTGGTTAACCATGTCATTTGAGATACAAAACTATTCTTATTGATGGAATGCATTATTTTTGTGTGAGGATTTTCATGGTTTTTTTCTCCTAGTTTAGATCAGAGATCTCTAGTATTGGGCCTTGCCTTCCACTTGGTTATCCATGGATTAGCTTTTTGATCCATGTTCTATTTAGATTTGATCCATTGTAATAAAATGTTAAATTCAGAAATTTACTGCAGCAAATTCCAGATCTGCAACTTGTTTCTTAGATCTACTCTTATTTATGCATGATTTGGTCAAAACCCTAAGGGGATCTTGTAAAGAAAACCATATAGTTTCCAGATCTGATATAGATTTGATGTTTAATCTGCAGATCTGTCCTAGATATGAGCTATAATGTAAAACTACTACAGATCAGAAAAATAATGTTTTTTAGCCTCTTTCTTCTGATCTATCTATGTTGCAGCTCTGTTTTCTGAAGCTATCTTGCTCTCTTGTCTCATGTAACTTACTGTATATTGAAAGAGCTTCACTTTACTTCTGATTTTCTGCTGTACATTCATTTATTGATTATATTTGATGGCCTCCTGCTTATATTATCAAATACTACATTATTCCTGAAGCTTCTTGTTGTGCATAGCTGCAGCCCCTCTTGTAGGGTGTTTTCCAGCTAGACTAGGTTGTGGGAGATCTGTTTACCACACCTAGTTTGATTTGTTTTTGCTTCCCTTTTGGATTTAGACTCCAGATCTGCTGATATAAGGGATCCAAGGGCTAGAAACTCAATTCTATGCATGAATCTCCAAAGGAGTGTGTTATTTTCCTATCTTGTTGTGCAATCCCCAATTTGGGAACATTACAGTGGTATCAGAGCTCTTTTCTTGGCATAGCATGTGCTTGCTTTGAAGCCCCATCCATGTTGCACTCAAAAGAAGATGAACCTATTATTGAGAGGGATAATAGGTACCAAAGCAGAAGTCATAAGAAGTAAGACTATACCACTGAAGATCAAGACAAGGGTAAAGCCCCTGAAACTGCCAGTGATAAAGAAGGTCAAGAGTTTTCAAGAACTCTGTTAGTGGCAATGCAAGATCCTTCCAAGGAGATCAAGGAGATGAGGGTGGATAGAATGAGGGAATCTCTTGGGATATTTCATCAAGGAGAAAGCTTTGACATGTCTCATTATGGGACTGGTCAACCTGTGAGCCTGCCACAAGCTCAACAAGCCTCACAACACTCTACTATGCCTATATTCCTGGTTGTGGAGAATGAAGGACCACAAGAGAAAGCCTCCCTTTAAGGTTTCTTTATGGAGTATGATTCTCAGAGTCAGACATTCAAGGATAACTTGAGTTTTCAAGACTTTTGCCATCTCAAGGACCGAAGAAGACCATGGCAGCAGTATAGAGATGGTGGTTTATTTCATGGAAGACACCACACTATGGGCAGATTATTTTTTCCCAAGTTTGATAGATCATCCTCTAGTTCTTCCAAACAATGGGTGGAAAAGTTGGATATCTATTTCCAGTTGAGCAAAGTCCCTGAAGTTGAAGCCATCAAGATTGCATCGATGCACTTTAAGGGTGAAGCACGCAATTGGTGGTTCCATGGGTTGTCTACATTGGGACATGGCAATGTGACTACCTGTGCTGAGTTCACTAGAAGACTGGTGGAGATTTTTGATTGGAAGGATCCCAAAGCACCCTTCATAAGCCTTGCAAAGCTAAAACAGACAAGAGATGCAGAGACGTATATATCTGAGTTTCTGAGATTATCAGTCATGGTTCCTGATCTATTTTTAGCAAGGAGGGTCTACATGTTCATTGATGGCCTGGAGGAACCTTTGCATGGGTTGGTTAAGTCTACCAAGCCCATCACTTTGCATGATGCCATTGAGAGAGCTAGAGATCTCCAAAATGCCTTCCCAAAAGCAAAGGCCACTTTCCAAAGAAAAGCCCCTCACTCTTCTAAGGGGAAGGAAGGGAAAGCTGCTCCTCCGAAGTAGAGCTCACTAAAGAAACCTCTTGACATTGATCTCTGGAGGTAATTGAGGAAAAAGAGATTGTGTTTCACTTGCCAAGAGCCTTGGGTACCGGGACATAGATGTGCTGCTGGAAGGGCACACTATATAGAAGTCTTCTTAGATTTTGAGGAGGAAGATGGAAATGATGGACCTAGGATGGGTGACAGCACTAGAGATTATGAGGAGGAAGATCAAACACCATCTAGAGATGGATATGGAGCCTTTGCTCCAACAAGTGGGACTCTTTCCTGTTTGAGAGGAGTGCCTAAGTACTTGAACCTAAGAGTACAAGGTTCAGTCATGAACCAGAGAGTGTCTATCCTGATTCACAGTGGGGCAACCCACAACTTTATTGATGCTCACCTTGTGAAAAGGAGAGGAATCCCCACTGATATTTTTGATGGATTTTTTATTTTGGTCCCAGGAGATAGAACCATGCAATGCATGCAATATGTTCCATCACTTTCTGTCACTATGGGATCCTACACTTTGGTGGATCGCTTCTTTGTAGTTGACATACTAGACACCAATATCATCTTGGGTGTCCAGTGGTTGATTACCTTGGGGAAGGTTACCACTTATTGGAAAGCCTTGCAGATGGAGTTCGTGGACTTGAAGAGTGGGAAACCATAAATTATTCAAAGCATGCACACTTATCCTTCACCTAATGTTTCCACACAAACAATAGAGATGGATTTGCACAATGTGTTAGGAATCTGTAATCAGCAAGATTGGAAAAGTCCAATCACAGAAACAACATCATTTCAACCACTTTGGGATTCTAGAATCTACCCCTCCTGAATCCGAAGAGGGATCTCTCCAATAAGTGCAAAGATGGATTCGTCTTTGGAGTCTTGGATAATTATATTAGGCTAGTTATGAAGGCCAAGGGTTTGTTTTTCTTTTCGATGGTTGAGCATGATTACTGTTTGAGGTGGAAAGTTTTAAGTGCAAAGAGTTTCAAAGGTGAGAAGTTGCAAGCAAATAGAACAAGCTTTGGCTAGGAAGATACATAATTGCAGGTTTAAGTCCATTGGGCTATGGAGTCATAATAGGGTTTAATTGAAACAACAAGGGGCAAGAGTGGTCCATGGGGAAAGTCATACATGTCTAAGGATCTCCTTGAAATTTGATTTATGGAATGAAATGATACAAAAATAAGGGGAATTAAACATATGAAGAACAAAGAGTGGCCTAGGATCTGGTAAGTACTTTGAAACTAGCCAGCCTTTGACAAACACTTAAGAAAGAGATGAAAGTAAAATAGGATCTGGTAAGTAATTAGAAACTAGCCAGCCTTTGATACACTTTCAATAGAAAACATATAAAAACAGAGGGAAACACAAATGATAACACAAGATGGCCTAAGATCTGGTAAGTACTTATAAACTAGCCAGCTTTTAACACATTCCAAGAGAAACATTCAAACAGTCTTTGGGGATAAAACTAGGACCAGGGCACACCATATCTTCCTTAGTTCATCTCTGCTTAACATGAAATAAAAGTAACATCCAAGAACAAAATTCAACTAAAACAATAAGACGAGGGAACGCCGACATTCCTATGCTTAAACTGAATTAAATCATTCCTAAATAACACAGATTTGGAGGAAAACATGAAGATAAAGATTTTCAGTCAGAGAAGGGTACTGATATATAGTAGGTCCTAAATCTATGCATGTTGTTCTTTATAAGAGAAGATGAACATAGTGGAAATAGAAATAAAACAACAATTCACAGTAAGAAATAACATCACCATCGACATAGACTAAGATCCCATAAATTAGCTTGTATTGATGCTCCAAACTAGTTAGAGCTTTAAGTCCAACGCTTTAGTTTAGCAATCATCTACACTTCCGAGAATAAATTATCTATCACAAGTAGAGCTCCAAGAGCCAGTGAACACTATTTACAGGTAGAAGTCTCATGCTCAATTACATTTCAAAGTTCAGCAACCAACTCAACCAACCCCTCTCTCATCTTTTGCAGTAGTATTTATAGAAGAATGAGGAGGTGAGATCTGATAAAAGATCTATAAAGATAATTAATACAGACTTAAATGGCTTCTCAGCCTTTGGGGGGCTTAATGAAGAATCTTGCATAGGTGTCCTCTGTATTAAACACTTTACATTAAGATTTAAGCTCGGTGGGAGCTCTTTTTTGACTTTTGAGGCTCTGTGTAATATTAAAGTAACTCTGCTGATATTTTGTCATTAATTTTATTTGTAGAATTAACTTCTCTGGCTGCGTTGAGGCAAATACCCGATCTTGATCAATAACTTCGGCCTCTGTTTGAATGCTTTGAGGCACAGGTGGCACTGTGGTAGCTGGGAGGAATCAATTTGCCTCAGATGTGGCGGTGGAGGCTTTCTGTCTGATGAACCTTTATGATTTTTTTGTTAACTATGTTATAATTTGGGATTAGGCTTTTGATAAACCATCTTAGATGTAATCCCCATAGATATTGTTTCAATCTTCTGTTCTGGTATGTTCCTATCTTCAACACTGATATTATTTCATTTGTGCTTGATTCGTTGTGTTTGTTGGTGCGCAGGGCTACGTAGGGGTCATATTGCATCAATTCCTCATGAAACACTGATGAAACGTGGAGTTTAAACCCTGTGAATGAATTTCTTTGATGAATCGAAGGCAGGAGGATCGTCACCCTCAGCCTTTGAATTTTCTTCAACATGGCGGAAAAACCATTTAAACCCTGCAAAACACAAAAAACATTGTGAAATCGCATATATAGGTTTACTAATTTGGAAGGACATGTGGGGAGAGTGTGGTCGTTGGATGGCATCATCCAATGGTTGGGATTGATCAGAGGAAGTTAAAGGGAAGGCGGAAGAAGAATTTAAATCGATACCATCGATCGCGCAAAGATCGACGGTCAGGAGCGGAGGTGAATAAATAACGTGAAGGGGTCACATTATTCGGAAAAATAAAATAAAAAGTGGAGACAAAGGTTTAAAAACTTTGTTTCGGCGAGAAATGGTTGAAAAATGAGTGGGGAGCTCAGGACGAACGTGGGCCATCGGATGAGATCGGCCCACACGATAAAAGGTGGAGATCAGGTATCAACAAACCTTATAAAACATGCCGAGACTTCAAAACCTTTAATCAAACCACACTGTATAATTATTTTGGGTCACAAAATAGGCTTGTTAGCTGTGCACAGAAACAATGAAGACCCGCCCCCATTAACGTTTTCCACGTGGACGCTGATGAGGCGCTCGGACCACTGCTATAGCATCATTTTTCACCCTCATGTGATTCATGATTGTCTCTATGGCCTTGGGCACCCATTCCCACAGACTTGAACGAAGTTCATTAAAAACAGTGTTAAAAATCCCATATGCGGGTATGCCCCGACTTTTCTGCGTGTATACGCAAGTCCATATATAGTTTTCCGCGTATTCCATTAAAATCATTAAAAAATATATAAAATTCCCTATTTTCGGGCTGGGTTGATGGTTACTCCAGTAGTTCAACCACCCCAGCACATGGCCAACTATTTCCAACTGATTGAAACTACTTTGAGGGAGTATAAAAGTCCCTCAAGTGCATGGCCTATGGGAGAGAGAAATTTATAGACATTATACTCTGTTGGAGCCCCAATTCAAGTCTGATTTCCTGTGCCTCCTGCACTTTCCCAAATTTTTACAGGAAACCCTTGTTTCCTGGAGATGTTCATCAGTTTATATGTCATCTCGTGTGCACAAGTCTTGAAAGTATCCTAGCAAGGCAAGGGCGGGACGGATCAGGACGACGGTCTGTTCGAAGATTGTGGAAGGATTCAGGTGATCTCTCCACTTTTTATTACTATACATGCTGTTCGTAATGAAGAAGAACCATCTTGTTCTTGAATTCACGTGTTAATATCTGCTTGCATATGTGAAAAGATTATTATTTAAGAACTTATTATTGTTTATATGATGTTTTACATGGATTTCACTGACATTTAGGATAAATATATGTTGTACAACTAGATTTTCGTGCACGTTTCTTCTTGGTTTTCAGGTTAAGGAGGAAGAAGGGTTGCTAGGGGTTTGGACCCCTTGGGATCTACATCAAACGTAGGATTACGGGTGAGTTCTACTATCGATGTTATCTAGTTTTTAGCATACAAGTGTGGTTGTGTGAGTCCTTCTTGAATAGCATGCCCTGATCTGTGGAGGTTTTGACCCAACAGCCCTCTAGGGAGTTATTTCCCGAAACAGAATTGGCGACTCCGCTGGGGATCACATTCTTGTGATTCCCCTGTTGGGTGGTTTTCGTTGTTTTAAAGGTTTCCAACAGTTTGAATCATTATTACCAATCCAGTTAACTTTTTCTCAGTCAGACTGAAGACCTGGTTCTTTATCCAGGCTTGATCTTTTTTATTTTTCATTATTTGCTTTTTCATACGCGATTTTTCCTTAACACAGACACGTATACACGTATTTTTCTTCAAATGAAGTCGCGTATACCTGGGTTTCCTTTGACAAAGTCGCGTATGCACGCTTGCTTCAAAACTGTCAAGTAGCGTATGCCTGGGCAAATTTTGAAATTTTTGATTTCTTGACTTTTTGGTCCTGTCTGCCTGTGGAGACCTGTTCCTGCAGTATCCCTATAGTCTCTGGATTGTGTTGAAAATGGTTATTGGTCTTTTTCTCTCTTGATTGGTTGAAGACTGGCTTATCTGGAAAATTTTGTTTTTTAGTGCTTGCATTTTTTGTTCGAGTACCAAGATCTCTTTCTGGGGATTCTTCATTGTTCTGCTTCATCAGGATAGAGAGCTTCTGCTCATATAATCTTTCCTAACTTTGTGTTTTGCGTTGCGCTTCGATTTTTGCCCATTTTCTAGTTGGTTTTCTTGAGTTCATTTGACTAGGTCTTGTTGCAATTTTTTAAGAGTCTTTCTTGGTTCTTTGAAGTTTTTGTTTTCTGCAAGGTTGTACTATTCTCCTAGGCTGAGTTACTGAGTTTCCTGTCTTCTTTTGCTCATATAAATCTTGCTACTAAGTGGCACTATAAGATTTGGAGCGTTTTTGAAGTTTTGCTTGAAATTTAGAGTTTTTTGGCTTGCTAATTGGATAGTTTTCTTGGTCTCTTTGAACTCTTCTTTTTATAAAATTCAAAAGCTCAAAAAACATTTTGTTTTTTAATTTTTCTTTTGTTTTACTTTTTTGTTTTAGTTTCGTTACATCTTTTGAAGCTTTGTCGAGATTTCTTGCCTTTGGTTTCTGACTTGATTTGGTTAAGGAATTTTCATTGGTTTCTTCCTCTTGTTTCAAGCATATTTTGGTGTCTTTATACTGAGAGTTTTTTATTTTGGGAACTAGTTTTGTGGACAACTGAAAAGTGATAAAACTGAAGGATTCTTGGGAAATTTCTCTTTGCTTTGTTAGATTTTGCATCTTATAATTTACATGTTCCTAGTTATTTGAATTAGGTGCACTTAAGCATTTGTAGTCTTTTTCATAGATTTTGCGAGTGTGAGTTTGATATTTGAAAATAAAAAATATATAATCTCGTAGAACCCGTGTAGAAATTTCTTTTCATCGAAAGGCAATTACTGCATCTGCATGTAGTTTGGTTTTCATTAAATTCTTTTCTGCGTCATAAAACACCACAAGTTTCATTTCCATATCCCATTGACCTAATATAACAGCCAATTAAAATAAGCACTATAATTTAAAAACAACTAGCAAGTTTTTTATTAAGTGTTATACACCAACTAGCTAGGTTGTACGGCCTTGGATTAGGTGAGTGGAGAGTTAACTCTCCAAGGCCGCTCAAAATAAAACATAGAAGTTTATTAATTGAGTGAAATCCAACTCCGTTAGGTGGACCAAGAAAGCTCTCCTCCAGAGAGTCAAGTGCGAGGGGAAGTGAAGGCCGAGAAGAGAGATACCCCCTCTCTGATTTGCTAGATCTTGCCTCCAGACCGTTCCGCCTGGCTTCTGACACGGATTGGTGCCCATAGATGCCATTCCTAGGTTCCACACAGGTTACTGCGGGGGGGAATACCCATGGTACTTGAGGCAGACATCGTATCACTTCCAGCAGTACTTCTGGGGGGTGCCCCGGTGAAGCTTGGGTACTTGTGCCAGCAAAGGCTGTTGTTATGAGGTCGGCGTAACTGTTT
Source organism: Pinus albicaulis (assembly GCA_034641835.2). NCBI lineage: Eukaryota > Viridiplantae > Streptophyta > Pinopsida > Pinales > Pinaceae > Pinus > Pinus albicaulis. The sequence goes on from JAXQQM020085127.1 coordinate 116,705, forward strand.
CTGATACCTTTGCTAGTAGGCCTAGGCCATAATTATCCCAGACTACTTTCGGGAGGTCCTATTCTTCGCTTTCTCATATTTTGGTGTCCGGTCCTAATCACCCGGAGCGGAAATACCTGAAGGTTGTTTGCTTGGTTGTATCTCAGGGATTTTTTGTAGTGAGTGCTCTTTGCTCCTAGCTTGCCTAGCTCTATAATTTTTTGAGTCTAATTAATCTGTTAAAGTGGCTAATCAAGCGCCTCGTCGACCGAGGAGAGTTCGGGGATTATCTCCCGAAGTTGTTGAGCCTTCTTCAAGAAGGCGTAGGAGTAAAATAGCAGGTCAATATCACCCTGTGGTATCTGACGCAGTGGAGAGATATCCTCCACAAGGGATTGAAGGTTTTTTAATTGGCTCCGGTGTTGGTTCCGAGAGGAGCGCTCCGCTCACCTCGAGAGTCTTATTTCTACGGGAAGAAGAAGTAGAAGTAGAGGAAGTATCTCAACCCTCTGAGTCACTTCCATCTCCTCTTCCTCCTGATTATCCATTTGTTATTGAGTACATCGGACCTGAGTCTGCAAGACCAGAAGATCCTCCATATTATTCATACCTTTTGATGGCCACGACTAGGAACGCGGCTTCAGCTGTGAGTGCTGCAGGCATTCAGACTCCTGCTTCTATAGAACCAGGAGGCACAATTGCTATATCTTCGATTGCTTCTAGTACTGCTGTGTTTGGCTCCGGTTTCACCCAAGCACAGGCTTCTCAATCTGGTCCCTTTTGTTTTGGAGTGCCCACTAGTGGGATTCCTTCATTTTCCTTTTTCGCTGCTGTAGCTGCATCTACACCCATTTCTTCCATGGCTAGTGGGTCAACTTCTTTTCAAGGGTTCCCCTTCGGAACTGGGCATATTCCTAGTTCAAATCCTTCTTTAGGGTCTTTTCCTTTTACTTCTCAAACTCAGAGTTTTAACCCTTGGTCTGGAGGTCAGAGTTCGACTACCTTTACAGGTTGGAACCCTGTATTTACAACAGTGGGGGCAGGGAATCAATTTTACGTTGGTCACCAAGGGAATGCTTCTTTCCCTTCGTTGAACTGGTTTGGTCTTTGGTAACTCTACGTTGGGAGGGAGTTCTTCTCCTCTTTCTATGAGTTCTTTCTGGCAACCTGGTGCCTTATCAAATCCAGGGTACTCTTTTCATAATGTTGGGAATTCATCCCATCAAGGATGGAATCCTCAGGCTCCTCCTCGTTTACCTTTTTTGGTAACTTTGAACTTGCCAGATTTGTCGAAATTGACCAATGATCCGATCCGATATAGTCCGGGGTGGCCTCCAGTTCCGACCAAACTACCTTCAGACATTCCAAATTTTGAAGACAAGAATGGAGAGGATCCAGCTGATCATATCACCACTTTCCATTTATGGTGTTCATCTAACTCCCTAATCGATGATTCGATTAGGTTGAGATTGTTTCAACGCACCTTAACTGGAAATGCTGCCAAGTGGTATATTGAGTTAACTGGGGGCAATTTTTCCACATTTGGAGATCTGGCTACTACATTTCGAAATCATTTCCAATTTCCCGTCCGTTATGATGCCAGGACTGAACTCCTAGCTAATTTTAAGCAGGATGACGCAACCCACATTTCTGACCATATTCTGGAATGGCGGAGAAGGAAGAGGCTTCTTAAAGCTCATTTTCCAGGAGAATTTCTTTTGGAATGGTTTTTGAAATCTCTACAGTCAGATATTTGTAAGGATGTGTCCCTGTCCGAGGTATTTTCTGAGGAACGGGCCATTTTCACGGCCCAGTAGCTTGAATTGATATATTCTCAGTCTGGTGTCCTTCATAAATATTTGCCTAATGCTCCTCGCTCCAAATTAGATTTATCCAAGACTAAGCCTGGTCCTCATAGTGATGGACTTATTGGGTCGATCAATAGTGGTGCAACTAACCTGCTTAATCAATTGCAGCAGTTGTCTATACAATCTGCTCCTTCTAGTGAGGTTGTGCCTGCTGAGTCATCGCCTTCTCAATCTTTGTCGGTAAATGTCGTTCAAACTTATAACCCTAAAGAAAATCAACAATCTGAAGGGAAGAAGAAGGGACGTAATAAGAAAAAGGGCAAGAATGGGAAGGGTAATTAAAATAAATCCAACGAGCATGTTGGTGAGGGTCCAAAGGATAAAAATAAAGTGAATTTTCCATGCAAGTTATGTGCTGGAGACCATCTTACTCATCTTTGCCCCAAAATTCAGGATGAGCAACCACTAGTAGAGAATGATGAAATTAATGACCATGTGACTAAAAAAGTTAGTCACCACAATTATTTCAAGTGAATTACTACTAAATTTGAGCAATTTTAAGTGACCGAACTAAAAATGACTAACTTAAATGACTAATTTAGTCTATGAATAAAATATACGACCACATAATAAGTGACTAAAATAAAAACGACTAACTTAAATGACTAATTTAGTCTAAGTATAAAAATATACGACTAGATAGTAAGTGACTAAATTAAAAGAGACTAACTTAAATGACTAATTTAGCCTAGGATTACAATATATGACTAGATAATAAGTGACATAAATTAATAATGATTAATGTAAATGACTATTACATTCCAAGATAAAAATATTACCAAATAACAAGTACAACAAGTATATGAATTAGTCATTTATGTTAGTAATTTTTAATTGTGTCACTCCATAAATGGAAAAATGCAATTTTGATACCTGAAGTGTTACATTTTGTTAAATTGCAATTATCTAAATTATTTTAATTCATTGTTATTTTATTTTTTATCATGCGATGATGAGTTTATCGTAGATTAAATCAGATTTGACTTTATCAGAGATTACATCGGACTTGACTCCGTGGCTTGAGAAACCGCGACCTAAGGGCATCTAAGCTATGAAAATCATAAGGGGATCACACCGGCATAGGCCACACCAACCCTTCACATGATGATTTTTTTCCCACGAAGTTTCAAACTCGTAACCTTCACATCGCAAAGTAACTTAACAATACATATCATCACCAGTCTATTCTATGCCCCGTTGACACTTTATTGTTATTATTAAAAATATATTTATATTATATTTTATTTGTTAGTTTATATTAATAATTAGCATCCATTATAGTCTCGGTGGAATTGACACTAGAACATTGATTATATTTAATTTAATATCGACAAACAACACATACATAGTTTAGTGCTATGCAACCCTAAATTCCCCATATCCATTAACGATATATATGCTTAGCCCTTGAATGACATCCACAACCATAGACCATATATATAGCTTAGCCCTAAAATGACACAACTACTTTCAAGCTTTAGTATACTCTCTCGGAAGAAACGAAGGACAAAATCACATCGCGATTTGAAAAAGTTAGAGATCCACTAGAAACTCTATCTCAAGAAGAAACCAAGAACAAAACCACACTCTAGTTTCAACAAAAAGTGGGAAGTCCACTAAAAATTCTATTTAAAGAAGAAACCAAGAGTGTAGTTTCAACAAAAAAAAGTTAGAGGTCCACTAGAAACCCTATAGAACTTGTTTTTGAATCATCCATGAAAAAAATTGGTTATTCTTACTTTGAGTTACCACGAAACTCACTCTTTGACACTATGAGTTACCATGAAAGTCCCTGCTTGGTTCCAATTTTTTTTCTTTTGGCGGGCGAGTTTTTGGTTAGTTATAAGAAATTTGAAACAAATTCGTGAAAGTCACTCTTTGGCACTATGAGTTACCATGAAAGTCACGCTTTAGCCAATTTTTTTTCTTTTGGTGGGAGAGTTTTGGTTAGTTATAAGAGATTTGAGACAAATTCGTGATGTGATAACGTGGGTTGATATATTTTCTATTTATGCATTTTTTACATTTTTTCATATGTTTAATGGACGAAACAACGTCTTTTTTGGTGAAAGTTTCTTCGCACTACGCCAAAGTATTTAGAAATATGCAACGGAGCCGAAGATATGCGAAACGTCTGAATATAACTGCGGATCCTGCATTGTCTTTTTTCCACTTTTTTTATCAAAAAATTTCCCGAGTTAAAGACATAGCGTTAGTTCTAAATTTTTGGTACAACATCCCCCTAGATCGTGACGTCCAACCGCATTTATAGTTTACGAGATGGGGAATGATATGAAAACTACAGGCAAATACGGATAATGGCGTGATTAAATGCATTTGAGGGTTTTCATGTAATTAAGTGAAGCCGCATGTGGAGTTTCACGGCCTAGTGAGGGCAATGGCGTGCCAAGGCGACTAGAGGAACTGAAAATGAAAATGGATCGTAGAATTTACGTGGCAAGAACAAAGCCCAGGCCGTGGCTACCGAGAATGGAACCACCCCATGATACAAATCACAACCCTAAAGTGTTGAAGACTTGGGCCAAGATGACCGGACTTTAGAAGTAATCTCTCTCGCGTAGACTCGTTAGCACATTTGGCGCATTTCTAAATAAGTAATGCGGATGCGAGGGACTGAGCACTCGTGCCCAAAGCCACCGCCTCCTCCTCCCCGTGCTTCGCCCATTGAGTGGTGGATCCGGAAACAAGAGCTCGTGAATGGTAATGGGTATTAAGGCACTGAAAGGCGAGACGCGCGCCGCTGGCGTAGAATGAGCATCGCGATGTTGTCCCACGGTTCCATCCCCTCGATCCCGCACTCAAAGTTAAGAAAGGAGTGATCCGGATGCGTGAAGCCTAAGACAACTTCTCCACATCATGGGGTTTCTACGTAGAGAAACAGAGATTGATGTCATGTCGCAATCGCAAGATGTTGATGATGCTATACAGCCAGTAGTCACATATGAAATACGAGCTAAGGGAAACCCCTCGGGACTAGGTAAGTAGTTCTCTATTTATCGTTGTATACTTTGGCTATGAAGGTTTAAACACTTTCTCATTTAAATCTCGGACTCTACCGTACTGGCTTTAAACCTTTTTTTGTCGATTTCTCTCGATTTACCTCAATTAAAAATGAAATTCAAGTAGAAAACATATGTCAAAGAACATTGGTGGAAAGTCTCATGCATAGCAGATGTAATCAATCCCCGGCTTCCGATACCATTTGTAATGTTTCATAAGCCCAAAATAGCATAGTTTATTTCGAATATGCTAAAAATAAACGTGGATCGGGAATTCCAAGTAGAATTATGATAATGTGTTTTTTCAAAAGAAACCCGTGAGGTAACCTAAGGGATGCATGACATCTCTAGTAAAACCTCATTGGTGTAGATTATGCATCTAGCACCGAGATTTGAAACTGCACCGTCGCCGACAGGGAACTAGAATAATGACAATGCATCGTCATCGCAAATTCAAAAAACAGGAGAGTATCTCCATATATCTACTAATCTCACAATCGATCATCAGTGTAAGCTGAGCTCCGAGTCGTATGTACCATTTGACTTCCACAAATGATCTTACATTAGGTCGGAGGGTTGTAATAGTTGATCAATGCTTACTCATTCTAGAACAACAAATGATAGCATTGAGCTACCATTATACATTGTGTATTCTAAATAGGGTATACATTTCAAGGTGTTGCTTCGACCCATTGACCTGGTATATAGAAGATCACTATGCTACAAAGCACATTTAATCGCTATGCAATCGCTATATAGATTATTATGGGAATTCTAAGTATCACTGGAGAATGATTGCAACTATACAAGATACCATCTTCCAAAAATGTTATGAGAGGATGTTTCGTGTTGCATATTGCAACTATATTGGAAATACGATGTTCAGGATAATGTAATGAGAGATATGCAGGATTGTTACATAGACAATGTATACTGCATGCCGATCTTTTTCTATTTTTTGTTGTTTCGATATGCAATTTGATAGTGCTTATGCCTACTGAAATTGGTTGTCGGGATTCACAAAATTTTTATTGAAAAGTAATTGTTGGTCGCATATTAAAATAGCATATTAGTTCTTTAAGTCAAATAATGCGGTGAACATAAGGAGTAAAGCCTATATTTTACTCTTGGAAAAAGAGTTTCAGCTGGTTCTTACTTGCATTGGTAGGTGGTGCAAGGCTATTTTGATGTAATGATTTATTAGCATGTATTCATTGAAGGTAGATAATTGCACCCCTTGCAATTATCATACCTTTCAATTATTATAAGTGTCAAGCCTTTCTCAAGGTTTTTGATTTTTTTAGATGTTCTTCTTCACAACCTTAATTTTTTTTGATGAGACAACTCGTTTTGCATTTTTCTTATATATGTTGTTTTTTTTCATACTCTTTATCTCTTTGGATTCCATTTAGATGTTTATTTTAATGTTACTTGTCACCATGGGTGAGCATCAATGTCCTTTGAACAAAACTGATAAATGTAACACAAAAATTTACATTCTCCTGATAGTTATTTGTTGCCTTTTTGCTTCTTATGATATTGGTGGATATATTAACTTATGCGCCCAATTTTTCCATATGGGATTCAACATTACTTGTCAATAGCTGGTTCACTTGTTCTTATACCGTTAGTTATTGTACCGTAAATGGGTGGACCGATGTAAGTAGCTTATATTATTCTCTTCTTTATCGCACTTTATTTTTTTCCCTTCATACTCTAAAATAGCTACGCGATCAGGGTGATATCTACCGTGCTTTATGGTATCCGGATTGACAACATTGTTGCATTCATATTTTGGTTCAAGGTTACCATTAGTCCAGGGAGGTTCCTTTGTTTACTTGGTTCCCGCTCGGCTATCATTAACTCTTCAGAATTTCAAGGTCTCAATGAACATGTAAGTCTATTGTTTTCCTATCTCTTGTCTTTTGTGTGTAGTCTCACATGCCATCCATTATTATGCTTTATTATTTATATGTTCTCACCGACTATAGGTATAAGTCTATAAGATAAACCAATTTAAAAATAGATTGATTTCGCCATAGTGCAGCACCGAGCAAATCTTCAAAACGTGATGCACAGACAATCATAAACTACCATCAGCTTTCGATGTTATGAACCTATTTTTTAGGACCCGACAATTATGTGCCCAATACCGATATAGACCCAGGGAATTTACTAACACTCTGTAATAACAGAAAGTTGACCCAAGCATCTGCACTAACCTTTGGACTACGTGGGTTGAACATAACAACAACGCTAAAAACATAAAATTTATGCAATAACATGTTGATAATTCAGCAATAACAGAGGTAACTTCATTGATAACACCGGAAAATCAAAGCAAAGAAGATTATGAAATTTTGATTTGTAGTGGGTCCAACACTCAAAATCACAACTAAATAATAGGGATTTCACGACAAGAATTGCTCAAAAGATAAACAGACAGAACATAAATAAATAACCCAAATCGTAACTCAAAAATATGATATGAATATGTCCGTCATGGGATGGGGTTCTTCTCGATACCATTGATGTGAGCCAACCCATAATTTCACTATTATAAGCTGAAATTTGAAATCCAAAAATTCCCTGGAACTAGGTCCCAAATCCGAAAAAATAAAGCAAACCAACAATGCGAAAATTAAGAGGCCCCAACCGTAGCAAAAAACTTGAATAATTACAAACTAATAGCAAAAGAACAAACTAAACTGATACCGATGTTGAAGAACAAATGCAAATGCTAGCAGGAAGTAGTTTGTAGTCCGAGGTAACCCGATAAGTATGTTAAAAAAGGAATTCATCTCGAGAAGGCATGGATGCAACTCAGGCCAAATCCACGCCTATATAGATGTCGCTTTTGCCTCAAATAGTTGCTTAAAATCCATGCAGTAGACACTTCACAAAAGGGCTTCTTCTGTAATGGATGTCTACTTAGGGAAAATCCAAGGGCAAGTATGGAATTTTCCCTTCCCAAAATGGTCTCTTTCGGACGCCTTAATAAAAAAGGCGCCACTCCCTCAACCTGTCATTTTATAGTTAGTCATCCCACTTTTTGTAGAAAAGAGGAGCTACAAAGTGTTGCTCGTACCTCATTGACACTGCTTTGTAGAAGATCACTAGCACAAAGTGCATTTAAGTGCCCCGCAATCGCTATAGAGATGATTATGCATTCTAGGTTGTCACCGGAGAATGATTGTAACTTCACACATTATACCACATTCTGAAAACAATGTTATGAGGGGATGTTTCACATTGCATATCGCAAGTTGCAACTATATTGAATACCACAGTCCGTATAATGTAATGAGTGTATGCATGGGATTGTTACATGACACGGTCTTACATTCATCGATTATATGATTCCATCAAAATTTGTTCGACAACCTCTACAATATCTAGCTTCACATCATTGTTTCAAGCCCCCGCATCGACACTATGGCAATTTACCGGTTTGATTTGCTTTTCTGATGATCTCTTCATTTACATCCTCGGTATTAATTTCACATTAGAGTAAAGAAATCCCGTTAGTTGAGCTTTTAACCCTGTGGTGTGATATTGATGCCCATTGAACCAGACGGTTTTAGAAAATGTTGCACAACACGGATGCACGCAGTGACACTAATGATAACTATTCGAAATCCACACAAAGTTCTCATGAGAGAGAACTCAGAGAAGGTGGTTCCTTGATACCATTTGCCAACTCAAATACCACTCGATTTTGGCAATTGACACTCATCACAAGGGAGACGATTTTCGAAAGTCTTACTTTATGTTTTTATTAGTTGCCCCATGCGGTGCTTTTAATATCTATTAATTTCAAGTAAGATGTCCGTGAGTGTCTTTGCCTTGCCATCGGCCATGTGGTTCTACCCTCCATATCTATTAATTTCAAGTAAATGTCCAAAGTCTTTTGCTTGGCTAACGTCTGCCACGCTTTCGCCCTCTTCCACTTCTGATAGACGAGCTCTACAGAACGATCCAGCAGCCCAAATATACGTACTCATATTCTTGCTATATCGTGTACTACGTCCCTAATGGTCCAAAATTTGCAGTGATAGGTAGAAACAGTCAAACTGTGCCCCGGCTTTTCCCAATTACCACCGATCAAATGAACGTTTCTTTGAATCTCTTCAACGGCGAGAGTCGTCCGAACACATCGAGAGAAAAATCAAGTTGCCGATTGTATTCGTACTCTGGAAGAAACACATGCGCCCAATATTCACCCCCTCGCTGTAGAATCGTCAAAAATGGATTGAATGAGTGGATAAGACCCGATTTCTTCTAGACAAGGCGACTCAGCAACAAAGTCATGGAACCGCATGCATAAGGTTAGTCACGAACACATCTTCGAGGAATATTTATTTCACAAAGAAACGATATGTAGGGTCCGAGAGAGCCGAGGGCTTTATTCGCATATACTGCGTGCGCTTTTATGGAAATCGTGCGATGGATTTGCCTGTGTGATTTTTACTCATTGGGTTTGCCGCCCAGGCTGCGCTTTCTACAGTTGTTATGTTTATAGTTCGTACCATAAAAGGAGGCCATAGAAAAAAATGAGTTAGTGATTCTACCTATTTTTCTCTACAAAGTTTTGGTATTGGCAGGGTTTGCTCATGGTTCTCATCGTGGTTGAGAATGGATCGTAGCATTTTTCGCCACAAAGCTACGAGACCGTAGTTGCAATTAATGGTGTTAGTGTTATTACGTTCCATGCAGATTTTCCGGAACGAACATGGTATCAAAAGCATTTATGGATAGTAACAAGCCATAACTATAATTTTTAGAAGATAATAAAGGTTCGTACACGCAATGGACATTTCGAGATGATGCCCGGTAGACGCATTAAAATCTCTTGAAGGGTTCTCCCTTTAAAGGGCTTTAGAAACAAGCTACAACTATAATTTTAGAAGATAATAAAGGTTCGAGCACGCAATTGACATTTCGAGATGATGCCGTAGCGCATTAAAATCCCTTTGAAGGGTTCTCCTTTAAAGGGCTTGAAATGCACTCTATTAAGAAACAATGAGACCCTTATGAAACATAGATGAGGGCTTCAATTGAGAAATTGGGTATTGTGTGCTTCTGTTTCTAATATTTTTGTTTATAATGGCTTCAGTTCTTTTATCCACTATTATTTTTTTATTTTATGGAAGATTATGCTAATAGGCGCCAACCACAAATAAAAACAAGCAAACGAGGCCTCGCTGATGATATAAAAAGTATGATCATCAATTTTCTTATTGACGTGAAAGTTAAAAATCAGCACGACACAACATGCAACTCAAATTGCAATGGAATGGGAGTTGGCATTTCTAGGGCCCACTCGTGTCCAAATTTTTCAAATTTCACAGAGAGAAAAGAGTACAACACACTCAACGATCATAGGGTTTCAAAACAAAGGCCCCAAAACCCAACGTTTGAAATCTAATCGCAAAGAATTTAAAACTTTTATAATTGAAGCGACAGCAATTCCCAGCAGGAAAAAGCGCATTCAACTCCAAATTCAGAGCCAATTACACTTATTACCTTAATGCTAACAACACCGTTAACTTAGAGACAATATTATTATTTATTAATCAATGAGGGCCTCAAGGAGCACTATGTTGAACTACGGCGTAAGGTTTTTGGGACCGTGTTTAAGTCGTAGGCAAGGAAAGTTAGCGTTTTGATTTGTTTTGTTTGCACTGGCATTTTGTCCCAATGATATTGTCTGAACATGAAACTATTTATTTTTAATATATATAATTAACCACTTATTGGAAAATACCTTTTTGGGTTTGGAAAATATTATTATTATTTGATGGAAGTGTAAATTTTAATTTTTTTATAATTAACTAGGAATGGTTTTTAAGCTTGTTGAATTTGATTACATTATCAAATTGTTGATTTTGGAATTGGATTTCTAGAATTTTTAATTTAACTAGCTGGAGATTCATTTAAACTATGAATCTATCAAGTATGGAAAAAGATCAAATCTCATAAGATATAAAGTAAAAAAGAGATTTTATCCTTTCTCTACACTCGATAGATTTTGACGAAATGTTGTGGGAAATTTTTAGAAATCCAAGTTATAGTTGTGAAGTTTCGGAATTTTTAGGTGCTCAAGGGGGGTTGTTGAGGTGTTGAATCCATTTACAACATTCAAAAAATGATTCAAATACTCCCAATTTCATTATTTTTGGAAACAAAAATAAAATTCATTGAATTCCTACCGAAAAATCATTGTTTGAGTGAAGTTGTCCACTACTGGACAAGTCCTAAATATAATTATTATTATTTTTATTAGGAATATGGATTTTGTGGTCCATAAAATGTATATAGAATCTTCGCTGATAATCACAACTAAGAATATTTTGTCGACGCGTTTAGAGCCAACGTTGTGAGTTCTTTGTTCTAAATGCTTGACAAAATATGCTTACATGTGATTATCACAGGTATCTACATACATATTATGTTTTTTTTATTTTTGTTTTGGTTTTTTAGTTTTATGTAGTTTATCGAGTCAAAATGTTTTATGGATAATTATAACTATTAATTATTTTTATTTTTATTAAACCAACTATAATGTCATGAAAATCATTACATAATTCCAGAAACCACTCACTTTCCTCCATCACTCCAAGTGCTCTCAAGTGCGAAGTCTCATGTGCCTCTCCCGTATGTACAAGGCTAGACATCTCCGGACGCGGTATCGAAAGAAGCTAGATAAGGTTTGGATCCCTTCTCGCACTTCGCCAACTTATCTCACATCCGACCTTCAGCTCTTCGTTCTTCCAAGATATCTCGTCTAGGGCTACTTTTGGGTATGCCAGCGCGTCGCCCTCAGCAGACCTATGGGATTCCCTTGTTTCCATTCGGTAGTGGGCTCACTAGCTTTGGCTTTGAGATAGAATCACTTTGCATCACACACCTCAAATGGAATTTTCGAGCTATGTGATTTACAAGAGATCGAGTCGAGTATGGCTATTGTCTTCAAATGTTCCATCTATTAGGAGATAGCACCGTTACGTATTTATTGGATATATTATCGCCCATTAACACTTGTATGTGTGGTTGTTTTTGTGATGACTCATATATTTTCTCGTCAATTTTAAAGGATTACACGTTTGCTTTTGCCTAGAGTCCTCGAGGCCTGTGAGATTTTGAGACTAGGTCTTCGCCTAGCTTTCTACCATTTTAAATCTTAAAAGACAAAAACAATATCATTTTGAGTCTGCTGTATTTAGCATTTGAAGAATGTATCCGTAGGCTTATCATGGATTCCTCACTTTATGTTAGAGGAGAGCTAGCCTTATGTGAGAAAATGGGCACTGGTGCGAGAGAATGAGTTTTCGCTTTCAACCTTTGTTAACTCCATAGCCTACGATAAGCAGGAGAAGCAGTAAGCATCCGAGCAGCTCGCAAGCGATTAGAAGGCCAGTGCACGCGAAGATATACCTATTGTATTTGTCAAGTAGTTGATCACAGTAAGCCGAAACAGCAACAGCTGTGGTGGCACAGAGAAGGCAAGCCGCTTATTCATATATTTTCATTTCTCTAGCACGATTCTGCGAGCCTTGTACCTTCAGGTAAGAACACCAAACACTAAAATAATAGTTGTTGAGAGACCACTTCAACGAAAGGAGCCTCGCACAACCTTAAAAACATGGGAAGATTCAGTAAAATCTTCTCCTTGGGCTTTAGATGGCTGGCCATCATGGTTTGGAAAATGAGTGGCGCCACTTGTAGAAGGTTCGCGAGCCCACCAGCTTGGCATCGTGCATAAAAATGGGTAGCAAATATTTAAGCCAAAGCCAAGCTCTCACCCCGAGACTATAAAGCAATGTGACCCCACTGAGTCAAAACCCAAGAAAAACGACGCAAACCCTCGGACCTCAAAAAAAGAATAAAAGAGGTCCCCACAAGAAGTGCTCACCCTTCTCATATTGGGATTGGTGTAAACACGGTGAAAAGAGCACTCGGATATACATATACTGGATAGCTTGCTAAGCTTGAGTAGTACACCGGGTCTATATATCTCTGCATACTACACGGTCGTCGTGCCCGCGAGAGCGGATGCATCCATAATAATAAAATTTTTCTAACTTGCATACCTCTTGCGCAAGGCATCAGAATGTAGCTCGGGTGCAGGAACAACAAGTAGGCACTACTTTTCTTTGCGCAGGCTCACCCTTTCTACATACTACTCATTACGTAGGGTTCACGGTGTGTTTTGGGTGGCAGTAATATGAACAGGATACAAAGGATAGCACCGAAGGCCTCGTCCGCCTCGAGGTTAGTACTAACTCGGATCTCACCAACTCATCTCGTTCGCTCAATCTCGGTACAATTTAAGAAATACGATTTCGTGGAGTTGGGGTAACACTCAAATTTAAATTTAAATTATTCATTGGTGGACCTCAGGTCAATCGACACCACCTCGCTCGGCTTAACCATCCGGTAGTTCATCTTAGTATAGATTACAAAGAAACATGACATGATATTTACTAATATTTTATGTAAAGAATATATGGGTGGTAAAGAGTACCTGCACTCAGAAGCCTATCCGAATCACTTCACTTGATCGGCTAGTCTCAGAAAGGGTTTCTATAGCATCCAACTGTCTATCTCACCATATTGGGTGAAATCGACTAAAGCCATAAAATACCTCTCCAATGGGAACATGTTCATTCCAATTTCCAAATGAGAATGTATCACTAATCTAAGACATATAAATCTCAGAATTCACAAAGGCACAGCATTTTCCACTTTATCATCCTCATTGGAAACAAAAGACATTTTTACAAAAGCTGACTCAAGATCAGTATTTTCGCAGAAGACCTATCAGCATGAAGGCCATTAAGGTGAATGGAAACTATGAAGTGGCAAATACACATACAATATGATAAATATTTAGATATCATCCCCTCACTTCTCCCTGGCCCACCACCCATGTGCCATCCATGTCCCAATTGGTTTATCAAACTAATTGTAGCACTTTTCACTCAACGACTCAAGCGCCAAACAGCATAAGAACCTAGAGCTACAACAGGGACGATTTGTTCCTGAGACAGACACTGACACTCTAACATAAATGAGATGCATTCCATTGTTTGGGTAAGTACCAAACAATGCCAAAATCGAAAGGCAAAACCAAATGCCGGAAGATACAAAGCAAACCCATTTCTACGTGATCCGGATGCAATCCAAAGGAAAGCAGACAAATGTTCTTCTTGTGCAGTCTTTCTCTCCCCTAGTGTTTCTCCCCGATGCATTGAATCCATTGCTTTTCTCCTTCTCCTTACACCCTTTCTTTCCGAAACTCAAGCCGTCGATCATATCAAGGCTTTCAGTGCTTTTCAATATTTTCAAAGCAAAGCAACATATAGTGCAGTGGAATGGTAGTTTAGTGTTGGAGCCTCACTAGCACCATGCCCACGCGATGTGTTGTCCACAACTAGAGACAATTGGGTTTGCATATCCCAACGAAGTCCAACAAAATCAATGTGTGTGGCTTATTCTTTAATACAACGAGGCTTGCAAATTATGCCAGTATTTCTCCCGCTCAAAATATCTTGACAAGTGAGGTGCAAATGAGAGCTCCTTCCTTGATTTTACGATGCGCTAAAGCCATCGACTCTCACTAAAGGCTCTGAGTCCTATTAAGAGCGTGGGCTTGGTTTGAACAACAAATTAATGGGAGTAATTTTGACTCAGGTTGCAAAATAGTGGATCTAGTGAAAGAATGTTGCAACACTAATTATCAGCTCGCCATCTCAAAAGTTGAAAGAATACTTTATTTTAAAGGTGCCTAGGTTATTTATTCCGGATCGTTTCGTGTGAAAGTGACACCGTTAAACAGCCTATAGTGGAATTCATTTTGAGAGTGTTTTAATGTTTCTTTCAATGGATGGCAAACCATACTACACTTAAAAATCCAGATTAGTTCAGTAGGTTCTTTCTCAATTGCAATGTGAATAGAGTATGTTACATATATTTTCCAGTGAACCCCTTGAGAGCTGTCGAGAAATTGTATTTTTTCAATATTGACTATTTTAGGCTAAGCAACCTAGCAGCTTTTCTTCGAATTTTTTGTACATGTTTAGTAGAACCCCATTGCTCGGGGTTCCTAGTGGGAATAGTGTTTGCATCCACGTTGTGCTCACTCTTCAAAATGAAAAGTGAAACCCACACCTAATCCAATATACCATCATTTTGACATAGTAGTTGACCTCATGGTAATTTTGACTAATCAATAATCATTAGACTGTGCCTTTTGTCAATTTTAGATCTCTAGCGATGTTAGTTAGGACCCCATTTTCAAGGTTCTTAGTGCTCATGTTCAAGGTGATCAAAGGTTATAGAGATTTTGCCACTTAGTGGTACATAAGTATATTGATTGATTTCTAGTAATAAAAGTTTGTTCCAATTATATGTGTAGCGCTTTTAAAAGCCCGAAAATATGTCTATCACTTTTCGGATAATATCATTGGATTGTTTACATATATAATCGACAAAATGATGCTGCAGATTGTTGATGCACTATTGAGTGGCTCAGACTCTCATTCTTTGTATTTCCAGGATTGTTCCGGAATCCCCTAGTAATTGGTGAGACACCAATCCTCATTCTCTCGCTCAACTTCTCGCTACCTTCTTTGCCCGATGGCATTCTTCAAGTAGCAGTAACCGCAACATCAAAGATCGTGACAGCCTTTGACTCTGAGTGCTCTAGAGGACAACATTCATTGTTATCAAAGATTCTTCAACTACTCATAGGTCCTCAAACAAATGTATCGAGACCAAATGTCCCTTGGTTTTTAGTCCTTTTGATCCATGGAGAACAAATAGGGCAATCATTCGGAAAGCAACATATTTTTCCAAGAATCATTCTAACACAAACCTCGTTCTTTTTAGCTCCCTAACTTGACCCACTTTCCTTGTTGGAACGTGCGGCTAGGATTCAGCAGGACTGCAGCCTTTCTTTTGCAAATTTTAGAGTGTCGACTGTGCTTCACGTGCATCTAACTCGAGACTTATGTGCACAAACATTAGAGCTACAAACATTAGAGTTTTTTCCTGTCCACCCTAAGGAAAAAAGTCCAACATCATTACCACGGACTAGAGAAAAGTGGTAGTTTCCTCTCACTAACTATTCATCAAGGAAAATATTGAATTTGTTACCTGAAAGAATCTGACGGTCGTGTGAGGCTGCTATTTTGGTAGAGGAACATGTAGAACTCTTTTGCACGACAGCGACAGACACCGTCCTAAAGCTGAAAGTGAAATCCTGTTAACATCGCAGATGCCTCTTAACTCCATTCTCCGGTGGCCTCGGATTTGTCAACTCTCTCACTTCCGCAAGGTCAACAAGATGAAAGACACCCTCAAGAATTGTTCCAGTGAGAAATGAATCTCCGCAAACACTCGAACACTGCATCGTCAAAATCTCATGAGACAAAACAATGTTTTTGTTGTTTAGAGAATGGGTTTGCAAGAGACCGGTATTATTTAAATTCTTCACAGAAGATTGTGTTTAAAACCACGCTGCGAACGGCCGCTCCGATCATTCGGTAGTAGTTGCTCCCACAAGGTTTTTTGTGTCCAAGGTTGATTAACTCCATCACGTGTCGTACGTAGATGCAACGGGTATTAGATTTGCATCGGCACATTGAGTCCATTACTGCCGACGAATTGTTGCGTGATTTGCACATAGCATGAGTCAAGGATTATTTTATTTACGAGAAACTCGAAATCCAAAGATTTAAAAACAAGAAAGACAACTCCATATGATCAAGAAGGATGTCTTTTGTTGGAACTATCCGAAACAAGAAGACCCCGAACTTGTTCATTGTTATATTTCAATCATTTGAACAACGACCTCATATATAAAGGTGTCCTTTCTGATATCCGGAATACGTCATTCCAGAACCCCAAATTGTCCTCTGTAATCACCTTGAGAGGCCAAGCGGGAACATCACCAAGTGTTTGAGGGAGGCTCCGAGGACCAACTTTTTTGAAAGCATAGACGCATTAATAGGTAAATAAATTCCCTCTTTCAACTTTCCACCGACTGACCCCTTTGGCATTTTTTAGACTTTCCTTTGGGAGCCAAAGCATGCAAGAACCAACCTCTCAAATCTTCATGTGGCCATTTTTTCTGTAATATGTCATGCAGTAAGCATTCAAAACCCTATGTGAAACATTTTTCTGCACTGGTGAGGTGCTGTTTTCAGCTTCTTCTACGGGATCAAACTTTTGTTGGTATGAGGACTGAGTCACACGGGTTATAAGCTGACATGCTCAGCTTTTGCCACTCCACATCAGAATGAATTAGAAAACACAGCTTCAACAAATTTCCATAAAAATGAAAAACAAATGCGTTGTGTGCGGGAATCGAAAGCTCTGCGCATCCTCGCCGAGTTGATTTTGTGAGATTAGTCGGGCACAAAACCTCCTGGATTCTTGGTCGTCGCTGAGTTGTCAAATATTTGAAAAATAAGTGAACGCTCTTGTCTTTCTGTCATTGAATTGTCAATTTTGTTACATTTCAGTGTCGGGAGTGATAGAATATACGTACGTGTGACATATCTTCACCAGCAGGTGTCAAATGCGCCTAGCCCGAGCTGGATTAAGTAATCATAGTTGGGAATATCTTGAACAAATGTAAATCTGGCTTGGCAAGGTGAGCCTACTTAGTTTTAAGAATAATTGTTGGGAGAAGTCTTGAATTAGATCACGAGAGTCTCCATCTAAGAAGAAATTTCGAAAGAAGAGCCCAATGATATGAGACGATGATAATTTCAAAGCTGAACACAATACCATATACAAACATCAACCAGCATATACAGGCAAGGCTTCAACTACTGAAGTGTAAGCAGAAAGCACATAGTCAGAACCTGGCAGACTGTCCGTGAGAGCGACGCGTTATTAGACATACCATATGAGGGCACACGGTTAAATGATAGCCCTCATAATGTCAGCATGTTGAGAAATTTTGAAGATGGAACTAAGACTCGTCCTAGATTGTAAGCTTCCAAATGGACCTACTACGACTACACCATGAAATAAAATCAAATCAGGACCTAGGATCAAAAGCAATAATCACCAACAAGAGGGCGACATAATCGCTGCAGTCGCATCTTCCCTTTTCAATACACCTCCGACAAGACGCAAAGTACAATGGAAAAATAAGGACTGAGGACATAATCACAAGCCCTTTCCTACAGTTGTGACAAGATGGCGCGTGTTCACAGAACGTCGGGCTCAGCTTCAGGAGCAAAGATCACCCAGGAAAATGTGAAGAGTTCGGTCTAGACAAGCAATGGCACAAAACTAGAGCAAAAGTAGATCTAGGCGAGAAATTTCTCCAGCGGTTGAATCCTCATTACCTTATTAGTTTTGCAAGACCGCGTACAAAGCACCGGTAATTGACTAACCAGAAGATGATCGTTATTACCATTGTGCATGTTCCGAATCCTTAGTCAAGCCCATATGCAAAAATGCAAACATTGTGCACCATCCCGAGCAAAATCCGTCGGTGGCCCAGTGTCCAAACACTTCTGCAAGCAATTTCAACATGAGAATAATGTTATGATTTTAGAGACTGCAACTTACACTCATGTAAGGTTTTCAACACTTTAAAAAGAGGTGACCAGCACGGATAGTAGCCAGATGCTCCAAAATACTTTGTTGAATGTAAATGATTTATGTATATCCTTTCACTTGGCTGCTTGCGGGATTTGCAATCTACAATTTGACCAGTCACTCCCCAATATAATCCAACGCGCATGCTACGGCCGATTGGATTGCGAAAGAATGCATCCAAACTGCTGCACACCCCTTATGCTTCCTAAGAAGAATAAGAAACATAGACCTCGGCTTTAAATTTGTTGTCCTATCGAAATGGCATACTCACAGCTGTCACCAAAGTTGACTTGGTCACAAGATATGCCTCGCCCTCAACTTCTGAAAGCACAGGTTTGTTTGAGCGAGGAGATAGGCCTGCACCATGCAAGAAGAGCATGAAAGTAAAATCGAGGATTACATAATTTGATGTTCTTCCTCAGTGCTAATTCTCATGCTCGGCCCGCAGGGCAAGGTCGAACACTCAGTTCAAACACACAGAGCCCTGCAATCACGGGCGAAAGGATGGAGCAGATAGATACAGTCGTTCACATCCGCGCTCGTCGAAGCCAACTACCTACGGTTCATTCATCCATCTCCTGCTCTATTGAACCAGCCTCGTTTTCCAACTTCCCAGACTGGTAGGGAGCACAAGCTTTCACAAATGAACGGCAAAAGCTGCCATTTTCTAGCATTTTTTTGGCCTTATGTTCCCTACTACAAGTCAGATATGTTCACATCGAATTAGCTAAAATTATTCATTGTAGTGTATCGAATAAAGATGCAACGATTTTGATATATACAATTTAAAGGGGCGATTCTAATTCCTACTCCGTTACAATATTTTTGAGGACATGTCGCTTAAACTATACCGTCTATTTGACCGACGTACGATGCCCACCTTTACGCATCATGGACCAGATTGCATAGCTGACTTTCCTCTAGACCCTTGTGCTAGCCCTCGCCGTGTACCGCGCTAGTCCATACGTATGCTTTCCTGTGC
Organism: Pinus albicaulis; assembly: GCA_034641835.2. Taxonomy (NCBI): domain Eukaryota; kingdom Viridiplantae; phylum Streptophyta; class Pinopsida; order Pinales; family Pinaceae; genus Pinus; species Pinus albicaulis. The sequence continues at coordinate 136,177 of JAXQQM020085127.1, forward strand.
GAGTAGAAAGAAATACAGGCCAAAATCGAAGAGATGTAGAAAAAGCGTGGTTCAAATAATAAAGTCGTATGTGCAAAGCTCACCAAGATTCTACAATTGTTTATTCCATTCCATTTGCACTCGCGAACACCTTCCTTCGTGTTGTGTAGCATCGATTTTAGTTCTTGCCGATTTTATGGAAAAATTAGAACAATCTCTATGTTTGAATCACAATGTCACACACTCTTGTAAGATTTCATACTTTACTCCAATTTCCTTTGGAGATCGAAAACGTGATTTCACGGAACAATTACCTTTCGTCCTCCATCCGCATCACTTGACCTATTGTCGACGCAGCCTCATTGTCTACGTCTAACACCATAAATTTCCTCTTTTCCCTCATCTTCGCCGACATCAACCTTTAGATTGAAGTTTCGAGCCTCGCATGTTAATTAAAAATAGACATCTATTACACGTATTTAGGTGATGAACAAAACAATATTGCGGTACTTCGAAAGACGTTTGTGCTTCATATTTATCAAAGTCCATTTCTCGAGACTTGCATACGTAGTCGCGATCCATTTCGGGCATTGAATTTTAGCTTTTCCGTAGCATAAGTGTTAACATTTTATGTATTCACAGATAATTATATCCCCAGCAACTTGAAACCAAAGTAGCTTTTTACATATGTCGTAGTAATGGATTTACGAGCAAAACGAGCTCTCTTTGAAGTTGTTGTTACTGCCTTCGCCAAATTTTTTGACTTTGGGAAAGACTTTTCCATCACTAACAACAAGGTCCCGTGCTACCTTCTTCACGCGGTACACGATAACACGATGAGATGAGAATTTCACTTATTAGGTTATTTTTCATCCTATTTCTATGCATTTCCAAAAGAGCCTCTCTTGTTACAACTTTTCACAGAGTATAGTGCAAATGATGTGAAAGCATGATGTTGTCGATTTAGTAATAAGAACCACAGCGCTCTATGCTGGGAATTCAACTAGTTCCATCTTCTACGAGCTTTTGCAAAATCCTATACGATTAGCGAATACCAAAGTCATTAGAATAACCTCAACCCTGGCTTGACTCCTAAGGTCGTGAGTAATAGCCATGCTAAATCACTCATCGAAATGAATTAGGTTCTTTCTGCGGTACATATGCAGTACACCTTCCAATTTAACCAAGCATTTCAGGTGTCCGGTATTTTCTTTTTCCAACTGAAAAAGACATAATAATGAGCCAAAGACACGAGACAAAAGTCAGGTTGTAAACAGTGAAAGATTCCCAGAGCAACTACTCGTAAAATGTAAGAAAGGTATAATGATGAGTCAAAACGGGATAAGGTTACGTTATAAAATGCGAAGAATCCTTGAGTTACACTACAAAAACTTGTAACACCGTGTCCGTTACACAACACCATCCAAAATCGAGGGTGTAATCGCAGAACCCGAGTACATCTAAGCTAAACACGTAAAATTATCATTTTGAGAAAAATCGTATTTCGACGATCGATTAAAAAGACACATCGTCGAAACAATTAGAGAGAGCCTGCTATAATTCGATGACATTGTTGACCATCTTGTCTTATGCGTACAAGAACGATCACCGTGTCTTCTTGTCAAGTTTGCTAGGTCATAAGTTTGCTATGCCGAACTTTAGCTTGAGATGCAAGGTGGTTTGGCATTAGCAGATTTTAATGTTACCAGTATTTTGATATGAATACTTTTTACAGAGTAAAATGTAGCTCGCAGATAAACTTTTCTATTTTCCCTCTTCTCGTGATATTGGTGTGTCTCTTATATGGATTACTTACATGGAGTGTATTTGCGTATAGCAATTTATTGAAGGGTGGTTGTATGACATCTTTTAAAGTTGTTAGAAGCAGCCGACCAAACAGAAATAGCCTTTGACAAACGATCCATGATTAGAGTTTTTTTTACCTTTAAATACCTGCTCTAGCACATTGAAAACCTTTTGAAGATGGACTTTAGAGCAGGTTTGAATATTTAGTTTCCACGAAATATTTGAACTCACTTTGAAAGAGACTAGAATGGTAACAAGAACTTCATTGTAATTGATAGCGGCGCATGGCAAAGCTTTATTAGGCCTAGCCTTTATGGAGCTTACCAAGTTAGTACATAAACTTGATCAAAACCCAACTGATGATGCGTGATCGAAGGGATGATCATTTCCAAATGAATATAGAAGGGATAATTTGTCCTACTTTTGTAGTCTCTTGTTGACGAGGAAATACTACCTGGTATTGAGATTCTCGACACCAGACGAGACCATTCTTTCTCATGATAGGCACACGATCGAAAGTTGTGATGTAGATCATAAAATGATTTTGAGATTTTAGATGTTTCTAATTTAGATATTCTTCTTTGACACACGGCCACATTAGGAGGCTACTCTCCTTGCCCCAAAGGCAAAAATTCAAACTTTTCGATGTTGTTGGGCACGTTTGCGAGGTCTCGGACTTTTTAGGAAAGGACATGAAACTTCCAACTCCGTAAATGGTGGTTAGTCACCAAGGACAACAATTATCACACCTAATATTACTTGCATGATGAGAAGGAATTGATTTTCCAATATGATATTTACTGTTTTCTAGAATTATTTTTTGTGATGCTTCTTTGAAGGTATACACTGGTGGCTTAACTTTGAGTGGCCATCCTCTTTACTGTGCAAGCGTGAATGGTGGTCCATGGCCCAGCGAGCCATCTTGCATGAGTATGGCAACAACTTACAAACTCATGGGATGAGGCCGCGAGCATGCGGGTAGAGTTGAGTTGTGAATGCATATATTTTGTACTAGATTGGAGTGAATGCTATGTGTAAAGCTTGACAATGCTCTGATTTTGATGATTGAGAGAATGCTAGAAAAATTCAAGATGATGGATTAGTTAAAAAGATAAGACATGTCGAAGCACCAGAAAGGTGCTTTCGCTACAACTCAAGACATCGTTGACCATCTTGTCTTATAGCGACAAGAGACAGTCGAGTCCTCTAAGTCAAGTTTGCTAGCTGCTGGTGAGATGGTGTCAACTTAGGATCTTGAAAATTACATTTTGGCCTCTTGATGTTAACAAATTTTTGACATGAATATTTTTGCAGTCGAACGTAGCTGCGATAAACTTTTCATTTCCTCTGCACGGGCTATCGTGTGTGTGCTTCTATATGGATTACTTCATAGAGTGTTTTTGTATAGCACGCTTTTTATTGAAGGTGTTTGTATGACATCTTTTAAAGTTGTTAGAAGGCAATGGACCCGAGCTTTAAAACAAAGAGATTGTATGACACTGAAAGTTTTTTTTACCTTTAAATACCTCTCAGCACATTGAAAACCTTTTGGATGATGGTTGAGAGCTGCGTTTGGTCACATTGTAGTTTCAGCAATTATTTGAACGAGCTAAAACATGCTGAGCGATCTATCGAAAATGCCCATTACCATCCTTAGCACTGTCACACATACTACCTACGATACATTAGTGTTCCTTTATGTTAAGTGAAACTACACCTCCCTGTTACATTGCTGAAAGATATATAGGAACTAAAATTTCTCCACATATTTTACCTCAATTAATGTTTTCTCGCTCCCCACAGGCGTTACTTTGCACCTCTCGGTACAAACGCTAGTTACACAATGTACAGAAGACCTACCCTAGTTGCACTTTTCAACATTGTAACTCATGTATAATTTTTGATATTTCTAGGTCCAGAGATTGCTGCTATTTTCATTAGAGGATGCTACTATTGATGCGCACAAAGGCTTTTTAGAGTTACTTGCAGGATTCTCATGCAAAATTGGTTTGTTGAAGGGAGTGTTATTTTATTCAAGACATAAAGCATAAACGAAATGATGAGCATAGCCAAGAAGCTTATTAGAAACGAGAAGTTTTGAAGAGTGCTTTCTCAAAGAAAATTTCAAGGTAATCTGCTCACACTTTAATGCTCCAGTCAATTTTGTGTGTGTGATCTCATGCGCCACTAGTGAGCTGGTTGGAACGTAGCCTTCTACCACATTTGTTGGTCAAGTTTGAGCACTTTACGTAACTGCAAAATAGGCACTGAAACAACACACAACGAGCCACTAGCTCTCTTTTTCATTTGCTAATATTACTCTCAATGAGAGTATTAGAGGCATTGTATTTGTTTGTTTATATTTGGTTAGAAAAGACTTTGCTCTTGGTATTTATGTGATTTTCACTTTATCGTGATGTAGCATGTTGAAAATGGGAAATACACGGCCAGTGACATTTATTTTCACGGACTGATGTTGAAGGAAAACATTGCTTTGGCATTGTTGATGTTAAGGTGCATATGTTGTGTAAACTGCTTTATAGTCGACACTATATTGTATTCGTAGTGTTCATATTGTTTTTTCATTTCTGAGCAGTGCATTGTATTTTTATTTTGAGTTTCTTTAGAAAATGAGAGTCGACCATGATGGTAATAAGCATGAATTGAAAAAAGAGAAGAGCAATAGCATTGGGCGACGAAATGCAAAAAGAGAGGAGAGCTGGTTTGGTGATACCCTTAGAACCAATATCTGCTACGAAGATGTCGAAGACACACGTATAAGGACCAGATGATCACGTCTTGCGAGTTGGTGAAATTCACACAGCAATGCCTTGACAACACAATGATAATTTTTTGAAGTGATGAAACATCATTTCATGTGTAAATTGTAGTCCCAACTAATATAAGTTGGAAGCTCATATTGTAATATTTCAACATTTCAGTATAACATAATTTATGTGTGGTTGAAATTATTTGGAGTTGTACGTGATATTGTTTAGTATTGTAATTAAAATGTCATAGGCTTTGTGTTTTCATATTAGATGGTGCCATGCACGTGCTTATGACATTTTTTAAATCCTTACAAATTAATTGTACCATTAAATAATGAACACAAATAAAATGAATATGCGCTACATCAACTAGTCATTTAGAATGATTATTAATGAAATGCATACATAAACTACTAAATTAGTCATTTTAGTATAATGAATAAGTATTACCGTATTGCACGATAAATTTGTGACCCACAAATGATGACCAAATTTTGCATATACTCACTATTAGTAGCTAATTTACAGGTATACCTGTAACATGACCAAAATTTAGTCACATTTCTTTCGATCATTAATTGGTTTCAAACAATGACTAAAATTTTTTCATATATATGACTATTAGTAGCTAATTTACGGTATCTTATAACGCAACCAGCATGTTGGTCATAGTTCTTCATCATTAATTTGGTTTCTCTTGTCGTGACATATCATCGACCAAATCAATGAAACTAAATGAAATGACTGAAATCAGTTGACCAAATGAATAACCAAATGAGATGACTAAATTAGTGACCAAATCAATGACTAAATCAATGACCAAATATACTACCTTCAGAGCAACAAAATTGAGAGATAACCAATTAATGACCAAGCTAAAAACGACCATAAGTTGGTCGCCATGAGCAAGCTACCGTAAATTAGCTACTATTGGTCACCTACTGAAAAATAGTACGCTTTGTATGCGCAATTTTAGTCGTAGCAATAAATTAGCCATTTTGTATCTTTAGTGAGCGCTTGTTAGCTCAGCAGGGTTCTTCCAGTTCCCAGGCTGTGTTGACAAACCCTTTTCCCCAAGGGCAACAGCTAGTTGTTGGCACGAATCAAAGTACTGGGGCTTCCTCTGGGGGCACCCAAGAAGGGGAAACTTCGTCAAACATATACATGATGAGTGCTCACACGAATATCGCTACGAGATCCCATGATTAAGGCGAAGATGAGTCTTTGAAAGCCAAGGGTGATCCCGATAGTACTGAGCCGCTTCATATCACGAGGCCTACTGTTGAGCCTATACCTCGGATGCCAAAAGCATCTACTAAGCATACGATGATTAATCCAAATGCTAAGGCTGCCCAGAACTACTCTATTGTGGAAGATCTGGCGCAGAGTCCTTGTGCCATGTCGGCTCTTGAGGTGCTCCATTCTTGTCCTGCTTAGCGCAGCGCTTTGCTCACTGCTATTGGGGATGTTGATCCAAAGAACTCTCTTATGATTACATTCGATATGTATAATTTTAAAAAGAGACTCCCCCATCATATGGATTTTCATATCAAATCGTCGTATCGAAAATTAAATATTTTTCGAACGGTCGTTGATGAGGGTGTTTGCACATGTGTGATGTCTCTCGCATGTTGGAAGGGAGTTGGATCTCCCGCAGCTATTCCATCTGCTACTCTTCTGACTGCGTTTGATGGTCTTTCTCACAGACTGCATGGTATTGTCCCAGCTTTGCCCATCTGTGTTGGGGGAAAAACTATAAATATAGAGGTTGAGATAGTTGATGCAAGCTTGGACTACAACATTCTGTTGGGGCGAAACTGGATTTATGAGATCGATGCTATTGCATCCTCATTATTTCAGATTATTTTTTTCCCTCACGAAGGGAGGATTGTTACAGTGGACCAACTGGACTATTCTCCCATAGACCTGAATGCATCTAGTGACTCAACTATTCCAAAGTTGGATAATACCAAGTCGCCTGTTGAGAATTTAGGGGTTGGAATGTATTCTTCCTTGATGGGTACTTTTGATATTCCACCTCCTACGGTTCATATAAATGAAATTTCATCCTCCAGGGCTCCACTTCGAAGAGATTTCTTTAGAACTCATTATTTTTCGGACACTTGGACCTTACCTTCCCCTATCGCCACATTAGCGGAAGGTCAAGTGGGCAGAATGGCATTTCCGATGTCTACAGCTGAGATTTCTTATCAGTCTATTGTTGAATCTGTAGAGTCCATCCCAGCTCCTCTTTCTCCGGATGAGTTGGATGGAGATGCGGCTCCGGCTTTGACACTTATTTCTTCTTCTGCCCAGGATTGCCTTGATACCACTCTTCCATCTGAAGAGGCCATCTTGGAAGCTATGACTGGTATAGATAGACCGTGGAATGATTTGCATCATCGGTCCTACTTTGTACCTAATTTGAGCGAATTTGAAACAAGTTTTCCAAGTCCTTTGTCTCCTGGTCCTGTTCACCCAGTCCTGAACCCTTTAGCACCAACACAAGTATATGTTGAAGGGAACATGGCTGTGATTTCTCCAACTATCTCGGTGAACATTTCCAGGGATCCCAATGTTATTGAGAATGTCTTCATCGGAGCTGAATGTTCCCCTGAAGAGATTCATATTTACACCGATCTCTTTAAAGAGTTTAGGGATGTATTCGCTTGGTCTTATGAGGAAATGCCTGACATATATCCATCTATTGTCCAGCATGAGATCAAGACTTACGAAAACGCTAAGCCGGTGAGGCAAAAACTTCATCCAGTCAATCCTAGGAAGGCTGTAGCTATCAAAGCTGAGGTGGAGAATCTACTCAAGGCAGGATTTATTTATCCTGTTCCTTTGAATGAATGGGTTTCAAATCCTGTTCCCGTGGATAAAAAACAAGGAACAATTCAAGTTTGCATTGATTTCAGAGACCTTAATAAAGCATGTACAAAATATAATTACCCCACACCATTTATAGATCAGATTATCGATGAGTGTGCTGGTAATGAGATTTTCTCCTTCATGGATAGTTTCTCCTGATATAATCAGATTACTATCCGTCCTGAAGATCAGCATAAGACTGCCTTTATTTGTCCCTAGGGTACTTTTGCTTACAAGAAGATGCCTTTTGGTCTTAAAAATGTTTGGGCTACGTTTCAGCGGGCCATGTCATATGCTTTCCATGCCATCAAACATATTATTGAGGCATATTTGGATGATTTAGCTGCTCATTCTCGAAAGAGAATGGATCATCCTGCTCACCTTCATCAAGTATTTGAACGATGTCGTTTCTACAATATTAGGTTGAATCCGAACAAGTGCGTTTTTGCGGTTACATCTGATCGGTTATTGGGATTCATTGTGTCCAGGGAAGGGATTAGGGTAGATCCCTTCAAGGTTGAGGCAATACTTCAGTTGCCTCCCCCGTCATCTATTCGCCAACTTCAAAGTCTACAAGGAAAGGCTAATTTTCTTCGGAGATTTATCGTAAATTATGTTGAAGTTACCAAAGGATTTATGAGATTGTTGAAGAAGGGAGTTCCATTTCTTTGGGCTGACTTCGCTCAATGCTCATTTGATGCTTTGAAAAAAGCATTGACCTCCGCTCCTTTATTGAGTCCACCTGATTATAGCAGGGATTTCCTTTTGTATGTTGTAGCAGCAGAATCTCCTATTGGTATGGTTCTGGTTCAGGAGGATGATGCTCTTGCAGAGCATGTTATATACTATCTTAGTTGAGGATTGGTAGGACCTAAACTCTGGTATACTCCGATAGAAAAGTTAGCTTTAGTAGCTGTTCATGTTGTGCAGCGACTCCGGCATTATACTCTTCTACGGAAAACTTATGTTTTGGTAGTAGCCAATCGGCCATTTCATTTTGTTCTCAGTAGGCGAGTGATTGGGGGAAAATACAATAGATGGATTGTAATTTTCCAGGAATTTGATCTTGATTTTATGTCTGCCAAGTCCAAGAAATCATTGGTTTTCGCGGAATTGATCTCTGAGTTGCCCTGTGGGGAAGAGATAGTCTATGATGAATCCTTTCTAGATGAACATTTGTTTCTTATCTCTCCACAGGATCCTTGGTATGAAGATATAATTGTGTATCTTCAGACTGCGAAGTTTCCCTCTACTTTTTCGAAAGATGAGCATTGTAAGCTGCGTCATTTGGCTAAAAATTATTTGATTATTGGTGATGCTTTATACTGTCGAGGGGTTGATTCAATCCTGAGACATTGCTTAACTCTCGAAGAAGTTGAGGCTGTGCTGAATGATTGCCATAGTGGAGCTTGTGGTGGTCATTTATCTGGGCTTGCCACAACCCAAAATATCTTACGTGCTGGGTACTTTTGGCCTTCAATTTTCAAAGATTGTATGGAGTTGGTCAAAAAGTGTCATCTGTGTCAAGTTTATACTCGAAAAATGCACGCTCATCCAGCTCCACTTTTTCCAGTCATTATTGTCGGTCCCTTTACAAAGTGGGGTATTGATTATACTACTTGTAACCTGCCTTCGGCTAAAGGTCAGAAGTATATTATTATAGCAGTAGACTACTTTACGAAGTGGGTCGAGGCTATGCCTACTTTTGGGAATGATGGTGAGACTGCAGCTCTTTTTCTTTTCAACCAGGTTATTGCTTGTTTTGGTATTCCTAGAGAGATTGTCACTGATCATGGTAGTCATTTTCAGAATAACATGATGGCTCAGTTGGCTCTAAAATTAGGTTTCCGGTAGGAACATTCATCTCCTTATTATCCTTAGGCCAATGGGCAAGTGGAAGCCGTGAACAAATCCTTGAAGACCATTATTCAAAGGAAAATCAATAAAGCTCGATCCAACTGGCATATCATGCTATATCCTGCACTTTGGGCATACAGGACGTCAGTGAAAACTGCAGCTGGCTTTACTCTGTTTCAGCTAGTTTACGGGTTGGAATCTGTATTTCCCATTGAATGTGAGATTCCTTCTCTTAAGTTAGCTGTTAAACTTCTTCCTGACACTTCTAGTCTTGAGGAACGTCTCCTTCATCTAGAACATCTTGATGAGCAGTGTCGGGATGCCGCCACGATGAATGAAGCGCATAAAAATCGAGTTAAAGTTCAGTACGATAAGGCAGTCAAACCTAGGGTTTTTTCAGAAGGTAACCTTGTTTTGGTCTATGCCCAAGATAAGGATGCCCTGGGAGCAGGAAAGTTTAAGTCTATGTGGTATGGCCCCTTCATCGTTAAAAAGGTCCTTAAAAAAGGAGCATATACCTTGGTTGATTTTGAAGGAAACGATTTTCTGGAGCCCAGAAATGGGCTCTATTTGAAAAAGTATTATGCCTAGGCTTTGGCCTGAAATTTTGCTTTTGTATATAGTAGTTTTTCTTTGTACATATCTGGTTTTTCGATCTTTGATGGGATGGTGATGCTTTTGATATGCTTTGGCAGGTTGTGTCAAATGTCATGAGTCATTTTGGTTTCGCCGATGGTGCTAGTAGACACACCCGAAACTTGGCTTCCGCGGCTTGGGTTCTTCATCATCCATCCGGTCAGCTGTTAGTATCAAGAGGAGTCTGCATTGGTCCTACTTCCAATAATATAGTAGAATACACTGCAGTTATTTATCTACTCTCAGAGGCAATATCTTTGGGTGTTGATTCGTTGGTAGTTTTCTTGGACTCCTAACTGGTGGTGTCGCAGTTGAACAATACTTATTGGGTTCGAGATCAATTTTTACTCCGGTTTTTCTTGAGGGTACGTTTGTTACAAAGATCACTTCAATTTTTAACTTTCATTCATATTCCTCGAGCTGACAATTGGATGGCAGACTCATTAGCTAATCAAGCAATTGATTGGCATATTAATCATCCCATACAATAAAATTTAATCATAAAAAACATCATACATTTTTATACATTTGTCACATGACATCAAAAATCGTTGTATATATATCATCAGAGTGTTCAAAAAACTATACAAAATTTGGATTCATAATTCATACAAAAATTGGGCTTATACCCAATCATGTTTAAATCTCAAAAAATATATAGCCATCCAGAAAATCATATCTATCTACTCCTGTGGTCCCTTCCCAGAAGTTGTGTTCCTATAGAACACGATCGCAATGGCGACTCGGCGGAATAATCGTACCCAGTCACGGGGTACTCCTACCACTCATCTCTGGATGGCTTCAGGCAGATATTCCACTGCAGCCATAGGTACTTGGAGAGTTAACCCCTCCAAGTTCCTCTGTACAGCCTGGAGGGTCCTGTCTGGGTCTACTATATCCGCCTCGCCTCTGCGGCGCTTATGTCGTGGGTAAACCTCAGGTCGGACTGGTCCAATATCTGTATCATGATCATTATAATATTGTAAGTCATTTTTAATCCAATCAAAAACATGTTTGTTTTCCACATTTTTTCACATATATTGAAAAAATCCAAAAAATTATATAAGTCAAAAATTGCATACTTACCGACTGTACCCCATGCCGAGCTAGGTGAAAGGACGAGGTCTAGATCGCCACGGAAATCCATCCTGGCATAGGGATAGTCCTCCACAGCAATGATTTGTTCTCCCCACCATTGGAAGAACTCGTCATCCCAGGTGGTTCGGGGAACTTCACATCCCCCCAGTCTCTTCATCAAGTCAGCCCATCGGGCAATTCTTGGGTCTCTTGGGCTGCTGATAGAAGAGATCACTTTGGGTCTCCGCCCAGGAAACTTGTAGAAGAAGAATGTCATCAAGATTGTACCATATCCAAAATGTTTTGTCTTTGTTTTCCGAATAGAAGTCAATTGTTGCTTCATGTTCATTAGTAGAGATATGCACCAATCATATAAATGAGTTAAGCATTCCATAGTTATACTCATTTGAGTCCTGGATGCCTAGTGTAGGGAAGTAGATCCTGCTACCCTGCCAATGGTAAAAAGGAGAATTTTCATGTGCAAGTCTCTTAGATCTCTTATAGAAATTTGAGTTCCAACTTTCTTGGACCCCTCTATGCAGTAGACGTGGACATAATCTTCCACGGTTAGCCCTCCCAAAGGCTTGCCATGCAAATCTACTGGCTCCCCCCTCTGGGAGAGTCCAGTGATAAAATAGATGTCTTCCACCTCGATACGTATGGGAATTTGATCTATTATGAAGCAATATTCTTCCAGTTCCCAATAATTTAGAAGAATTTCGAGCAACCGGACATTACTCTTCATATTTGGCATTTTGAAAAATTTGAGCAATCCACAATTTCAGAGAATATTGAGCGATACTTGATCCTGCATTACTTCATTGTCAATGGCACTATGCTCACGTTCTCTCCACGATATAGTCATCCTGCAAACATTCAATAATTTGTCCTTTAGAATCACGTTTTTTCATTTCGGGTTGCGCATACGCGACTTTCTCTGTACACAATCGCGTATATACATGGCTTGGTCAATATAAACCCGCGTATGTGTAGACCCGTAATTTAAAAAAAAAAATTCTACAGTGAAATTTTAAAATTTTAAACTTATGAATGGACAAAATGAATAACAAGGATGGATTAAGAGCTTACCTGACAAATTTGGTGAAGTTTGACGGTCGATTGCTCCTGTTTGGACGAAAGAGGCTTTTTCTCCAGAGCTCTTTTTTCCAAATCAGCAATGTAACAATGAACCAAATATGAGGTAATTTGTGTGTTTATGCCCAAAATTGAATTTTTTTTGCAAAAATTTGTTATGCTTATTTTTTCAATCTATCTTAACCTGCATAATCCGGATGCTTGGAAGTGCCTAGATTGGTATATTTTCAGGTATATTTTGATGAAGTTGAGATTTTTCCCGGTTTTTGATCCATGACTGCTGACCCGTCATGGTAGGTATATGATCTTCACTGGCATATAGGTTAGGGAATTCATTCTTCCGTTGCATTTTGCATTCTAGCCTCCATTCTGATCACCTGCCATAGGGTCGATCCCATCAGGTCATGAGTATTACACCCATTTTACTCGCTAATTATTTAATCATGACTTGGTGGTAGAGCCTTCCTTTACATGGGCTTTCTAGTTAGTTCCTCGCTAGAATTTGTTGCCCATGCTGCGTTTTATGTAGGCTCGGGAGTCCTCTTTAGTCCCGCCATGACTTACGTGTTGAAGCTTCATTCTTCTTCTTCTTCACTATCATTTTTCTGGCTATTACCCTAGAGGCTCCCTGGTGTTGTTGAGTTGTATTACTGCATTGCATATTGGCTACTTGTTTATCCTGGCCTTTAGCCAGCTTCATTTTGGACTCAATGTTTAAGCCAACTTTTGACCTTGACTATCTGTACAAGTTAACCATTGCATGCACTTGGCTATCGCGACTTGACACCCTTTTACCCATGGATGGAAAATTCCTCTGAGTATCGCTTACCAGTTTCCGCCACCTTGCATTGAGCATAGGATCGTTCCAATCCCAGGAACTAGTGCATCTGTTTCTTGATACTCGTTCTATCCATTGTACCATAGCATTCTTTTATTCTTTTTCAGGCTTATTATATGAAATAGACAAAAAAATAAAATATTAAAAAAATAGCAGGAACGGGATATAACTTCATAATTTGATGGCAGTACAGTATCAGTTTGTTGCCCTTGAACAAAGCACATACACTTATATATTTCCTTCATTTGGGATGGTTGTAGTTTTGACCTAGGTTCAGCCTTTGCCTTGTTTCACTGGTCAGTCCTCCCCCGGTTAGTTATCTCTTCCAATCATATGGAGAGTTTGTTTTTGCCTCCTGCATAACAGATTTATACAGTGTCACTTTTTACTGCCATGGTAATCATGAGTCGTGCTTTTGTTAAAGGGAATTCTAACCAGAGTCAGTCATTCTGTGGTGTCTCTTGACTCATTATTCAGTCGACCTTCTCGGTTTTGTCAGTATCTTGTTCTATCACATCAGATGTTTTGATATTCTGCTCGTGCTGGTTTGAGAAGGTCTCCATTGACTTCTCGCTGGCGGGTTTGTCTCTTATCGACTACGACAAATTGCTCTGAGAGAAAACCTAGAGTCATACCCTGGCCCTATTTCCATCATTGATAGGTGACCTTGTGCTCAGCATTTGATCATCATTATGGGTCTTTCACTGAGTTGTTTCCCCTGTGTTTGATGTCAGCATACATTATCACACTTGGGATTCGTGCAGTACCTTGATTTCCATTTGACCCTATCGGTGGATATCTCGCCTCTGTGTCAGCTTTCATTATTGGTTGGTTCAGAGGGTTTCTTCTGTGTGTTAGCTTCATCTTGTGCATGTCAGAAATGTACTTCGGTTCCGTTCTGTCAATCTTCTTCGTCCGATTCCTTCCAAATCTTGGCCTGCGGGTTACACTCATTCTGGACTGATGTGGGATGCCTTAATGCCTTCCTTTCAGCAGATCTTTTCCCATCGACTCCAACTCATTGCTCTGGGAATAAGGTCTAGAGTCTTTTTGTCAGTACCTTAGGGTTTGCAGTCATCAGTGGCAGACTCTTCGCTATTGATAGTGGGGATTCATTATTGCCTCCTGATTGGTAGATTCTTCCAAGTGTTCGACTTCAACTCATTCATTCGCACTTGTTAGATTGTACTGGGGCACCTTGACACTCGTTTTCATTATTGGTGGGTTGTCTTGCATTGGTTAACGGTATACATTATTGACCGGTAATCCAACTATTTCTCACATGGTTGAATTCATCTCATTTATTCCCATTGTGTAGAATTGTGCCATAGTGATCGGTGAGGACCTCGGGTTGCATCAGCATTTTTCGGTTCACTTTCGACAATCCATTCAGTTTCTGCCAGTGATGTCGTTCACCGTTATATGTTGCAGTGTTAGTATAGCAGCATCCTATATGTTGGCTCCCGAGTTGCGTGAGTGTATGATGTATTCCACCCCCTATGATTTGGTACTTGGAGATTCAGTTACTTGTATGATCAGACTTCCAGTTTCAACATCATTGATCAGCTTTCTGTATGTGATACTTGGACATTGATTCTGACTTGTACTTCTGGGCCATGCTCATACGATTCATTGTGTACTTTCAGTTGAGATATACTTGTATACATTTTGGATCTATTCTGTACTTTCTATATGATGTATTTTTGACTGAGCATGGGTATGCCTGCCTCAACATGAGTTGACTCTCTGTTTTCTTTCATTGGTTTTTGGCAGGCTAAAATCTGGTGAAGTCCTCTCTTGTCCTTGCAAAGTTCTTTCTATGTGCATAATACATTTCGGCCATCATGTACCCCTTCTGACCTCATATATTAGGGGGCATCTATTATAGCATCATTTTTAACCCTCATGTGATTCATGATTGTCTCTATGGCCTTGGGCACCCATTCCCTTAGACTTGAACAAAGTTCATTAAAAACAGTGTTAAAAATCCCATATGCGGGTATGCCCAGACTTTTCCGCGTGTATACGCGAGTCAATATATACTTTTCCATGTATTCCATTAAAATCATTAAAAAATATATAAAATTCCCTATTTTCGGGGTGGGTTGATGGTTACTCTAGTAGTTCAACGACCCCAGCACATGACCAACTGTTTCCAACTGATTGAAACTACTTTCAGGGAGTATAAAAGCCCCTCATGTGCATGGCCTAAGGGAGAGAGAACTTTATAGACATTATACTCTGTTGGAGCCCCAATTCAAGTCTGATTTCCCGAGCCTCCTGCACTTTCCCAGATTTTTACAGAAAACCCTTGTTTCCTAGAGATGTTCATTAGTTTATATGTCATCTCGTGTGCACAAGTCTTGAAAGTATCCTAGCGAGGCAAGGGCAGGACAGATCCAGATGACGGTCTATTCGAAGATCGTGGAAGGATTCAGGTGATCTCTCCACTTTTTATTACTGTACATGTTGTTTGTAATGAAGAAGAACCATCTTGTTCTCGAATTCACGTGTTAATATTTGCTTGCATATGTGAAAAGATTATTATTTAAGAATTTATTATTTTTTATATGATGTTTCACATGGATTTCACTGAAATTTAGGATAAATATATGTTGTACAATTAGATTTCCGTGCACGTTTCTTCTTGGTTTTCAGGTTAAGGAGGAAGAAGGGTTCCTGGGGGTTTGGACCCCTTGGGATCTACATCAAACGTAGGATTATGGGAGAGTTCTACTATCGATGTTATCTAGTTTTTAGCATGCAAGTGTGGTTGTGTGAGTCCTTCTTGAATAGCATGCCCTGATCTGTGGAGGTTTTGACCCAACAAACCTCTAGGGAGTTATTTCCCGAAACAACCACCGACCACCACTGTGGGTGAGGAGATCGGGGCAATCGAGCGTGGGCTGTCGATCTGTAGATCAAATCGATGGCGGAGATTCTTTCATGACAGTGTCGTACCTTCACTTATCGCACGGGCTTCTTCAAAGCACAATCACCGTCCGATGAGCAGCCTCAGATCGGACGACGCGCATCGATATCGCGCTCACTCCACATTTGACCTTTAATGTCTAGGGAAAATGGTATCACCATACTGCCCAAGCCATGTGTTGGGTGGCGGCGTTTATCGCTGCCAATCAAGGAAAACTGCTTTCCTCTCAAAAGCGGTGCGATGAAAACCGCTTCTGGCCTTTCCTTTAATATAATGAGAAATAATTATATGGGTGAGTTAGACTAGAACTTTGGGTAAGTGGGTTTATACAGTGTTTTAGTGCCCTATTGCGGGAACCGGGGTTATATGGAATAACAATATGATCGGAGGTTTACGTATAAAGGGCTAATCGGCATCGGAGATTTCAAAAAAGGGGGGAAGACTTGCACATTGTGTTAACTCCGATGTGATAAGCGCTGAAACAACTCAGTGCCTGGTTCCAGTGCCAGGGCATATGGAGTGAAAAAGGCTAAGGACTTAGCCCAAGGGGGCTTAAAATTTTACACCAAAATATGTATTTTTTATGAAGTTTTCAATGTTTTTCAATGGTTTCGAGGATTTCGATAAGGCAAATAAGGAGTCTAAAACCTTATCACAGGGGTTTTGATGAAGGGAAAAAAGGAAAACATGAAAAATGAGGGATTTTATGGGGAATAAAGGGATAAGAATGAGGTTAGTTTTGGAAGTGGAAGGAAAGGGAAAATGGCGCTTGCAGCATTATTCTCTCTTGGAAATCAGCATAATTTCTGAGGCATAATGGGCACAGCAATGAAGATTTTGAACAGAGGCATGGGGCCTTTAAGAGTCTTCAAGAGCCAATAGTTTTTGCAATAAAATTTGCTCCTTGAAGGCTCCAAAAATGATTTAGCCACCTTTTGGTATAACAAATTTTAGAGGTGGCTAACAGTGGCTCCACTTGGTGATGGTGCCTTCTTGAAGGCATCAAGAACTTCAGACTTGCTTTCTCTGAGAAGCTGACCTGTGCCTCATCCATTTGGGCTACTCTTCCTTTGTTGGGATGATCTTGCTCTGAAAACATATTAGCAGCCATAAAAACAATGGATCTTTCATCAAAAATCTCTCTACCTACCCAATCCTATAGATCTAACATTTTTTCTTTTTTAGAGTGCAATTGGATTGGAAAAATCTTTTACAACATTTTATTCTTTTGAAAGCACGAAATATAATCTATTTCTACTACTTATTTCTCCATGGACTCAGATCAAACAGTTGAGCCCACATGATTCTCTACCTAATATACCATCCGTTGGGATTAAACTGTCCAACAGACTTTATTTTCTAAATTCTACAACAGAAATTTAAAAACATCCAAGTCAACATTAAGCTATTTGACTTTTTGTGATCTATGGCATAAAAACAAGCTGCACATAGACATTATTTTGCACAAAATTTAAAACAAAAATGGAAGGCTTGAGATCTAAAATCTGAAAGCATTTCCTTCATCTCTTTTACAACCCTGTTTTGACTCTTTTTTTGAGCTATCTTTCCTTTGTCAACTCGTTCAGATTTTAAGCTGATTAGAACCATATTTACCTTTGTTTCGACTCACAAATAAAACAGCTTTGAGTCACCTCTCTTTGGACACTTAGGTTCAGATTTTGAGCATGTTTTAACCTTAAATTTCTATCCTAAACTATCTATTGATAAGCCAAGATTAAACAGTTTGGCAAATCGAATTCACTATTCTATCAACAGAAAATTTAAAACTATTTAGTCAAGATTAGGCTGTTTGACTAACTAGAAGTGTGTTCTCCAGGAGTGGCATTTGAGCTTGCACACTTTCAAATTTTTTTCTCTTTTTGGTATGGGGCTATACCTTTCTTGTTTTCACAATCTGCCCTCTTTTCATTATTTTCTTTGTTTTTGTATTTTTGATTTTTTTGTAACCTTGAATGCAATGGTGGATGAAATATTTATAATGGGAAAAAGAAAAAAAGGCTTTCAGAACATGAAATTTATTAAGAGAAGTAATGCTTAAGCATCCTGTCATTTACAGGACCCCCAAATAATTCTACTCCATTCAACTCTTGTAAGAAATAGGCATTGTTACCAGCAGCTGAATGAATAGAGTAAGGGCCAAGCCATAAGTTGTAAAATTTTCCATGCTTGCCGTTGTCTTCCCTCCTTGAGTCCCACTTTAAAACTTTATCCCCAATCTTGAAATTTCTGGCCTTTGTTCTTTTGTCAAAAAGCTTTTTAATGTTGTCCTGCTTCTGCAATTCTTTGTTATAAATCTCCTCCCTGGTTTGCTAAAGATGAATGGTCTAATTTATTCTTCAGATTATGTCATTATCTTCAGTTTGAAACTCTTGAATCAACTTCATCACTGGTACACCAAGGCTAGTTGGAAAAATTGCATCAGTACCATACACAAGCTGGAAAGGTGACATGCCAATAGATTTCTTCAAAGTCAATCTGTCAGCCCAAAGTGCATGAACTAGCTTTGTGTGCCAATAATTTTTGTTGTCCTCCAATAGTTTCTTGATTATGTTCACTAAACTCTTGTTTGAGGATTCCGCAAGTCCACTACCTTGAGGGTTATAGGCCGTGGAATGCCCCAATGTTATCTGATATCTGTGACAGAATTCAACCATCTTCTTTGATCTAAATGCTACTGCATTATCAGTGATGATCTTGGTATGACAACCAAATCTGGAGAGAATGTTAGTCTCTATGAATTTTATAATAACTGAATCATTGGCCTGCCTACAAGGAATGGCTTCTATCCACTTAGTGAAATAGTTTGTGGCAGTGAGAATCTATCTATGTTGGGTAGAATATGGTAGATGGATTTCTCCTATAAAGTCAAGTCCCCACTATTGAAAAGGAGCTCCAACAGTGATTGGATGCAGAGGTAGAGGTAGCAGTTTTCTTTTGCCTTCAAAAAGTTTGCACTTATGGCAGGTAATGATCATCTTGTGTACATCATGAAAGAGAGTAGGCCAATAGTGACCAGCCCTCAAGATCTTGTTGGATATTTTTTTCCAATACAAGTGGCCTCCACACACTCCTTCATGGAACTCACGCTTAACCTTCTCTGCATCAAACTCAGGAAAAAATTTAAGCAATATACCACTTGCATTTTTCCAATAAAGACAACTATCTATAATGCAATAGTTTACAGCTTTTAACTTTAGGAATCTTACCTTTGTTTTTGTCAAACCGGGAGGTGCATTTAAATTAAGAAAAACATAAATAATATCAGCATACCAAGAGGAATTCATAAAATGGTCTTCAACAATGGGAGTTGATATTTCCTCTTGAGCATCCAAAGCATTAATCATATTAATATCAAGAACTTCAAAATTGGATTTAGCCATTAATCTAGCTAGACCTTGGCCTTTGATCAACTTAGTGGGTTTTATCTCTAAATCATATTCAAGGATAACAGCAATCCACTTACATCTCTTACCATATGGGTCCTGCATTAGAATGTCTTTAACAACTGAGTTTGGGACAAAGGCAATGATGTGTGAAGGAAGGATGTATACTCTGAAGTCTTTCAGAGCTTTAACCAAATCAAAAGCTTGCTTCTCCATAATGTTATACTTTAGGGGGGCATCCCTCAATGCCTTGATAAAGAATGCAATAGGCTGCTCTTGTTCTTGTGGATTTTTCTGTAACAAGACAACAGCTATGGTATGTTCTGATGCAAACGAAAAAATATAAAAATATTTTGAAAAATTAGGACTTATTAGAACTGGTGTTTTGGTTAACGCTTGTTTCACCAGCTCAAAGGACTTCTTTGCTTCGAAGGTCCATTTTACCCCTTGCTCCTTCTTCAACATGTTTGTTATATTCCTAAGGAGCTTAGCTAAGTTGGGTATGAACCTTCTCAAACAGTTAATCTTTCCAATGAAATATTGCAACTCCTTGATGTTCCGAGGATGAGATATTTGCAATATGGCCTCAATCCTTTTGGGATCTATATTCATACCCTCTTCTGAAATGATGTGCCCAAGAAGTTTACCTTCTTGGAGCCCAAAAAGTGTTTTCTTATGGTTTAAAGATATCCCAAACTTTCTGCATTTCTCGAAAAAATTTCTCAAGTGTTTTAAGTGTTCTTCATCTGTTTTTGAAAACACAGTGACATCATCAAGGTATATAATGATGAAGAAGCCCAGTTCTTCTGAGAATGCTATGTCCATGGCTCTTTGAAAAGTTGCTCCAGCATTCATTAGACCAAAAGGAATTTTCACATACATGAAAGTGCCCCATGGTGTAGTAAAGGTTGTCTTTAATTGATCAACAGGGTGAACTAA
This sequence comes from Pinus albicaulis, assembly GCA_034641835.2. NCBI lineage: Eukaryota > Viridiplantae > Streptophyta > Pinopsida > Pinales > Pinaceae > Pinus > Pinus albicaulis. The sequence goes on from JAXQQM020085127.1 coordinate 156,385, forward strand.
GATCTGATTGTACCCTGAGTAGCCATCAAGCAAAGAAATTCTTCTAGACCCTACCACCTTTTGTAAAATATGATCCATCTTAGATAAAGGGTAGTTGTCTTTTAATGAAGCTTTTTCTAAGTCTCTAAAGTCTATACAAAGCTTGATTTCTCCAATTTTCTTCCTAACCGACACTAGATTAGACACCCACTCAGAATATCTAATAGGGACAATAATACCAGCTTCATACATTTTCATGATCTCCTTCTGAACCAAGGGCAACTGGACAAGGTTTATTCTACGCAGTTTCTGTTTGAATGGTTTTTGGTTTTCTTTGAAGGGAATTTTGTGCTGTATTATTTCAGTGTCATAGGATTTTAGATCTTCGTAACTCCACGCAAAAACATCAGAAAATTCCTTAAACAACTCTATGTATTTGAGTTCAAAGTGAGCTAGTAAATTCTTAGACAGTTTGATCATCATTGGTTTAATTTCACTGCCTATATTGTACTCTTCCAGTTCAGTCTCTACAGGTTCTAGTTTTGGTTTATTTGCCACATCGTTAAAATCGAACAACTCTTCTAAAGGTGTCAGACCACTAGGCAAACTTTCATCTTTGTACTGCAAGGTTTCTAACTCTTCTGTTTCTAATCCTGCAGTGAGCTTTGTTTTGTTTTCAAGTTTGCTTGATAGTATATTAATATTGCCAAGTTCAGGAGATGGTTCTTCTTCTCCAAGAAAATTTTCTTCACTGTAGTTTGTATCATAATCTAAGTCTGAACTGTTTAGTTTGAATTCATTTCTAAATTGCATGAAGATGAAGACTTCTATTTGTTTGTCTTCGTCAAACACCTACCAATACTTTTCATTATCAGGCATGACTGGTCTGAATTTTATCTGAGTTGTGCAGTCTTTGGTTTCATATGGCGTTAAGCACGTTCTAGCTGCAAAAGCTAAATTTTGGGCAACAATATTTCTTTTTCTCGGGACAAAAATGAGTTTGGAATCCTCAATTTTTTTCAAAAGGTCCATGAAATCGTTTTGATACGCTCTAAGTCTGGGATGATTTGTGTTATACTCCCCATTGACTTGCCTAATGACCAACTATGAATCCCCATAGACATTGATTCTTTTGGCTCCTAACGTTTTCAACAAATGCAAGCCTAGAAGCAAGGATTCATATTCTGCTATGTTGTTAGAACACTGAAAGTTTAATTTGCAAGAAATTCTTTTTGTGTGGTTGTTTTCAGTGTTGCAGATCCAGACACCTACACCAACGTTGGTCTTAGTTTAAGACCCATCAAAATACATACTCCATAGAGGAATGTTTTCGGTTTCATCTTGCTTACTATCCTCTTCAACTACCATGCTTTCTGATTGTTGTTGAATATCAACACTTAGTTGAACTTGTTCTAACTCCTCAGATCTTTTATTGGGTTGAGGACTGCTTTCTTGACTGTGAATGTTTAAAAGAAAAGGACACACGATTTGTAGCTCAAGGCCTGTGTTTTGTTTGCTAGAGTTTTCAAATGCAGCAGACTGTTTCGACACTCCTGCGTTGTGTTCCTCGTTCTCCCTATTGGCCATTAATCTAGTTAAAGTGACTTGTTCACTAAATGTTTCGTTGTTAAACATAATAAAATAATCAATGCTTGTATTTACATAATATAAAGGAGATTTTTGTGGTCTGTCTTGACTTGTAACTTTGTATTTCATATGAGACTCCCTGTAAAGTCTTCTAGTCTGATTGAAAATAGGGATAGTTGCATAGGTCATGTCCATTTGCATAGTCCCTTGTAACTTAGCCCCTAGGATATTGATAATAACACTCCATACTTTGGGGGCACATCAGCCACAACAACATCCATTACTAAGCATTTGTCTTGAGTCTAGGCTAAGTTAACGCAGAGGTTCTTAATTAATCCTAAACATTTTACTCTGCTTGAGTAAAATGAGTAAAGGTCTTTGTAAGCTCTGGTGATTTCTAGACCAAAGCTCTCCATCACAGCTTTAGGCATTAAATTATGAGAAGCCCCAGAATCATGCATAGCATTGTGCAAAATGTTTTCATGAATGTTTAAACTTACATAAAAGGGAGGAACATGTCCCTCTTGATATCTTCCTTCAATCTTAGGACCAAAAATAATCTCTGGCTAGTCATCATTAATATTGACTGTGTCATTATTCTCTTCAATGTTTAAAGCCTTCAAAATTTGGGTCTTATATACATGTTGGGAAGCTAACTCAGTGAGGGGAACATAAGTTTTAATCTTTGAAATTTCCTGCTCTAGGCTAAAATAAATTTGGTTCTTTGAAGAACTTGTCTCAGCCTTACTAGCTGCTCGTCTATTAGCAACATCAGCTTATTGATTTGTTTTATTTACATTTGAAAAAACTGTTTTCAAAGGAGTACTAGCTGAATTGTTAATATTGCTAAGGTCTGCACTCTTTTTTTCATTGTTTTGAGTGCCTTTCTCTCTACCTTTATCAGAAATAACAACCACTGTTTTCTCCCTTTGTTTGACAATTTTAGGCTTGGTTAGAGTGTTGTTTTGTGAAGATTTTTCAGAGGTTTTGGTGTTGGGAGTTTGTTGACTGGTTTTGCTTCTAAGGTCATATTATTTTTGAGACTCTATGATGAAATTTTCCATATCTTGATAATAACTTTCATCATCATCTTTTTTTTCATCATAAGGTGTATAAAGACCTAGTTTTCTATCATAATGAATCTCAAAATCATCATCATCTACCCCCAACATGTTGATATCATCTTCCTCTGTTATCTCATATGTTTCCTCAACCTCACTTACATATTTTTGATGAAAGGGAGGAGTGATCTTTTGGTCATCTTCCCTAGGTCTGTCTGGAGGTTGGTTTCTTCTAAAATTCTGATTCAGGTTCTAGTTTCTATTTTGAGGAGCAGTTTGGTTTTGACTGGCTTGTGCTCTCTCAAGGATGCTCATTTTCTTTATCATTTCTTCCATCATTCTCTCCATATTTGAGTTGGAAGTAGAGGGTGTAGATTCCTCTCTAAAGGACACTCTCTTTTCATTTTTCATTATTTCTCTCTTCTCCATCAAGTTGACTTCCACAGAAAGAGCACCTTTTTGCATCTCTTCAAGAGTTGCAGGATCTCTCTCTCTCAGCTGATAGGCCATCTTAGGGTCAAACCCTTCAGGGAACTTGTTTAAATCTGAGCCTTGTGGAGGTTTTAGATTTGGGGAAAGTGCATTACATACACTGTTAAATCTGGTACAATAATCTTGTACGCTTTCCCCGGTGTTTCTATGGAGGTTCTTGTAATCAGAAAGTACTTGGAGAGGGTTCTTATTTACTTCCCATTTGTTTAAGAACATTTGATGGAAAGCTTGGAGATCATTGATACTATGGGGGGTTAAGCCTTTAAATCATTTTCTTACTTCTCCCCCCAGACTTTGAGAAAATAGTGTAAGCTTGACCGAATCATCATCAATTTCATTTCTGTCAAAGTAGTCATTCATCTTATCCACATGTTGTGATGCAGTTGTAGCATTACTAGCATCATACAATGGAATTTTGGACTGCTAGTCCTGTGGAAGATTGACTAATGGTACAAGAAGGACTAAGGGAACATACCATGCTGCCATGATATGTGGTGGGGGTGGATTCACAAGAGGTGGATTAACAAAAGGGAAATTGGGCTGAAGTGGAGTGGTTTGGATAGTGGATGTAGGGTGAGCCGAAGTGGATGGACTAGGAGTATATTGTTGAGCTGATCTTGGATGAGAGACACCTAAGTTGTGAAGGAAATGTAAATCATGAGGTGTTGTTTCTCTACTACCAGGATGTTCACTTGTTTCAGGAGATGAAAGTGAAGACTCAGAATCTAACTGATCTAAATCATCAAGAGAACTAGTTCTAAATGGATTTACTAAGTCAACTTGTGACTGTTGTAGAGCTGAAATATTTTTAGGAACTGAATTAGCTCTCAAGGGTGATGTGAAAACAGTTGAGAATTTAATCATAGGAGACTTCCTAAGGGTACTTTCTGGGTTATCAACTATCTCAGGTGGATCAGGGTCAGGGTAGGCTCTAGTGTGAATCTTTCTAGGAGCCACCATGATGTGTTTTTTAGACCCAAATAAACAAGAAAAGTTCAACCAGTTATGACAGTATTTAAATGGTCAACTAATATGTTTACCCAAATTTTAATCCTACAGTCCTCTAACTAAGTTTGAATGATATTACAATTATAAGGGTTCTTCCGAGTGGAGTCTTTAGGTCTGTTTAGGATTGTGGAGTCGCCAAGTGGAAGTTTTTTAGCTCCTAAGGAGGTAAAAGGTTTTATGGTCCACCACCATGTTTATTAGATACCAATCTGAAATATTTTTGGGTTTTCTGAGTTATTTTTCAGTTGTGTGGTTTCTAAGAATTTCCTAACTCTGTTTCAAAACATAGTTACGGTTATGAGACAAAGACAATCTACTCTTATGGCTAAGCCAGCTGATCTTTCAAGGTTAGATAAAGTCTTATGAGAATCCTAGGGTTTACCTAGTTTTTCACGGATTCAAACAAGTTTCATCATGATTACCATTTCTTGGTAGTGCTTGAAAAGCTACTTCTTACTCACAAAGTTTTATGAAGTTCTTAAGGGAACCTAAGGTGAAAATTCAACTTCGATCCCCAGCGGAGTCGCCAGAAATGTTAGGTCCTGGTGGCTCGGCTGGTTGATATAAAAATATTTCTTTGAACCAAATCTTTGATGTCCTATGATTACCTTAAAATGCAGATTTCTCAGAAATTCCCCAGTGGTGTCGCCAGAAATGTTAGGAATCTCTAATCAGCAGTATTGGCAAACTCCGATCATAGAAACAACATCGTTTCAACCACTTTGGGATTCTAGGATCTAGCCCTCCTGAATCCATAGAGGGATCTTTCCAATAAGTGCAAAGATGGATTTGTCTTTGGAGTTTTGGATAATGATATTAGGCTAGTTATGAAGGCCAAGGGTTTGTTTTGTTTTTGGATGGTTGAGCATGATTACTGTTTGAGGTGGAAAGTTCTAAGTGCAAATATTTTCAAAGGTGAGAAGTTGCAAGGAAATAGAACAAGCTTTGGCCAGGAAGATAGATAATTGCAGGTTTTAGTCCATTGGGCTATGGAGTCATCATAGGGTTTAATTGAAACAGCAAGGGGCAAGAGTGGTCCATGGGGCAAGTCATCTATGTCTAAGTATATCTTTGAAATTTTATTTATGAAATGAAATGATACAAAAAGAAGGGGAATTAAACAGATGAAGAACAAAGAGTAGCCTAGGATTTGGTAAGTACTTTGAAACTAGCCATCCTTTGACAAACACTTAAGCAAGACATGAAAGTAAACTAGGATCTGGTAAGTACTTTGAAACTAGCTATCCTTTGATAAAATTTCAATATAAAACATATAAAAATAGAGGGAAACGCAAATGATAACACAGGATGGTCTAAGATCTGGTAAGTACTTCTAAACTAGCCAACTTTTAACACATTCCAAGGGAAACATTCAGACAGTGTTTGGGGATAAAACTACGACCAGGGCACAACATATCTTCCTTAGTTCATCTCTACTTAACATGAAATGAAAGTAACATCCAAGAACAATATTCAGCTAAAACAATAGGACGAGGGAACGCCAACATTCCTATGCTTAAAATGAATTAAATCATTCCTACTAACACATATTTGGTAGAAAACATGAAGATAAATATTTTCAGTCATAGAAGGGTACTGATATACAGTAGGTCCTAAATCTATGCATGTTTTTCTTTATAAGAGAATATGAACACAGTGGAAATATAAATAAAACAACAATTCACAATAAGAAATAACATCACCGTCGACATAGACCAGGATCCCATAAATAAACTTGTATTAATGCTCCAAACTAGTTACAGCTTTAAGTCCAATGCTTTAGTTTAGCAATCATCTACACTTCCCAGACTAACTTATCTATCACAATCAAAGCTCCAAGAGCCAGTGAACACTATTTACAGGTAGAAGTCTCAAGCTCAATTACATTTCAAAGTTCAGCAACCAACTCAACCAACCCCTCTCTCATCTTTTGCAGTAGTATTTATAGAAGAATGAGGAGGTGAGATCTGATAAAAGATCTCTAAAGATAATTAATACAGACTTAAATGGCTTCTAAAACTTTGGGGGGCTCAATGAAGAAGCTTACATAGGTGTCCTTTGTATTAAACACTTTACATTAATATTTAAGCTCGGTGGGAGCTCTTTTTTGACTTTTGAGGCTCTGTGTAATATTAATGTAACTTTGCTGATATTTTTCCATTAAGTTTATTTGCAGAATTAACTTATCTGGCTGCACTGAGGCCAATACCTGATCTTGATTAATAACTTCGGCCTCTGTTTGAATGCTTTGAGGCACAAGTGGCACTATGGTAGCTGGGAGGAATCAATTTGCCTCAGATGTGGCGGTGGAGGCTTTCTGTCTGATGAGCCTTTATGATTTTTTTGTTAACTTTGTTATAATTGGGAATTAGGATTTTGATAAAAAATCTTAGATGTAATCCCCATAGATCTATTTTTAATCTTTTGTTCTCATATGTTCCTGTCTTCGACACTGATATTCTTTGATTTGTGCTTGATTCACTGTGTTTGTTGGTGTGCAGGGCTGCGCTGGGGTGATATGGCATCAATTCCTCATGAAACACCGATGAAACATGGAATTTAAACCCTATGAATGACTTTCTTTGATGAATCAAAGGCAGGAGGATCGTCACCCTCAGCCTTTGAATTTTCTTCAGCATGGCGGAAAAACCATTTAAACCTTGCAAAACACAAAAAAATTATGAAATCTTGCATATATAGGTTTACTGCTTTGGAAGGACATGTGGGGAGAGTGTGGCCATTATATGGCATCATCCAACGGTCGAGAATGATCAGAATAAGTCAATGGGAAGGTGGAAGAAGAATTTAAATCGAGACCATGGATCACACAAATATCGATGGTCAGGAGCGGAGGTGAATAAATAACGTGAAGGGGTCACATTATTCAGAAAAATGAAATAAAAGGTGCAAACAAAGGTTTAAAACCTTTATTTCGGTGAAAAATGGTTGAAAAATGAGTGGGGAGCTCGGGACGAACATGGGCCGTCGGATGAGATCGGCCCACGCAATCAACGGTGGAGATCGAGTATCGACAAACCTTATAAAGCATGCCCGGACTTCAAATCCTTTAATCAAACCACACTATATAATTATTTCGGGTCATAAAATAGGCTTGTTGGCTATGCACGGAAATAATGAAGACCCGCCCCCATTAAATTCTGCTGCGTGGACGCTGATGAGGCGCTGGGACCACCGACCACCGCTATGGATGAGGGGACCGAGGCGATCGAGCGTGGGTCATTGATCTGCAGATCAGATCGACGGCGGAGATTCTTTCATGACAACATCGTACCTTCGATTATCGCATAGGCTTCTTCAAAGCGCGATCACCGTCTGATGAGCGGCCTCAGATCAGGCGGCGTGCATCGATATCGCGCTCACTCCACATCTGACCTTTAACGTCCGTGGAAAATGGTATCTCCATACCACCCAAGCCACGTGTCGGGTGGTGGCATTGATCGCTGCCAATCAGGGAAAACCACTTTCCTCTCGAAAGAGGTGTGATGAAAACCTCTTCCGACCTTTCCTTTAATATAATGAAAAATAATTATATGGTCGAGTTAGACCAGAACTTTGGGTAAGTGGGTTTATACAGTATTTTAGCGCCCGATTGCAGGCACTGGGGTTATATGGAATAACAATATGATCTGAGGTTTACGTATAAAGGGATAATCGACATCGGAGATTTCAAAAAAGGGGGAAGACTTGCACACTATGTTAACTCCAATGCGATAAGCACGCAAACAGATCAGCACCTAGTTCCAGTGCCAGGGCATATGGAGTGAAAAATTCTAAGGACTTAGCCCAAGGGGGTTTAAAGCTTTACACCAAAATATGTACTTTTTATGAAGTTTTCAATGTTTTTCAAGGGTTTCAAGGATTTCGATAAGGCAAAGAAGGAGTCTTAAACCTTATCATAGGGGTTTTGATGAAGGGAAAAAAGGAAAACATGAAAAATGAGGGATTTTATGGGGAATAAAGTGATAAGAATGAGGTTAGTTTTGGAAGTGGAAGGAAAGGGAAAATGGTGCTTGTGGTAGTATTCTCTCTTGGAAATCAACAGAATTTCTGGGGCATAATGGGCACAACAGTGAAGATTTTGAACAGAGGCATGGGGCCTTTATGAGTCTTCAAGAGCCAACAGTTTTTGCAATAAATTTTTTTCCTTGAAGGCTCCAAAAATGATTTAGCCACCTTTTGGTATAAAAATTTTTATAGGTGGCTAACATAGTGGAAGAAAGGATCTTACAATTCCCTCTCTCATGTTTATGAGGATGCTGCAAGGGACATTTTTATCTCATGGCAAGCCACCTGGAATGCCATTAGATTATGGTCTTGTGGGGGAAGCCTCACAAAGTGCTGCTCCAAATATAGATCTAGCAAGGTTTGGAGCATAGAGAGAGCAAGCTAAAGTGCTGTGGGAGGAAGAAAAAGGGAGGATCAGCCTTCCAACCAACAATTTTGGCATATGTAATGTCAAAGGAGCAATAAAAAACAAGACAAGAATTCCCATGGATGTATTAGTAGTGCTATCATTGTTGAGCAGTGTGGATCTTTATTGGAAATCTCAACTACTTTTAGAGTATTCCAATGATCTCCACACAGGTATGATACTAGATGGCATGCATCAAGAAGAGGACTACTTAGTCCAAGGAGGGGTCATCTATTGTCACGGTAAGGTCTTCTTGGCTAGAGCTTCCAAGCTCAAGCAGAGGATCCTACAAGAAGCATATGAAGAATTCTTCCTCAGGCATATGTAATCAACAAGGATCTATTCCCTGATCATGAATAATTTTAATTGGGAAGGGATGAGAGAGGACTTACAACAGCACTTTCAAGAGTGCAATAGCTATAGAGGATTGGGGCAGCCAATAGACTCTTTGCAAGGGTCATATCAGCTAGCTCTTCCTTTACTTGGAAGGAAGTTAATGCTCATGCAAAACCCCATGTGTGTGAAGGACTATAATGGTAAAGAATCTGATCATGACAAGCAAGTTGTATTTTCTGATCTATCACATTCCTTTGCCATGTTTTTGCAGGATATGATTTCTAAAAGGAGTGGGAGATCATATGGATCTCATGGATTGTTAGAGGACAAGGAAAATTCTGAACTTGGTCATTCCCTTGATGTGTAAAGGGAGATTCCTTTTCATGATGGGTTCTTCCCAAAGGCACCTAACTTGTGTATCACTTTCAGCCATGTTAATGTGACTCATGCAGCAAAGGTGTGGTGGGACTACCACTAACCACACTCAGATATACTAAAGACAAGGAGTGCATTGTGCTGGCATCTTATGTGGGATTGTGACCCACCTCCTCAAGTGCAAATTTCAATTTGCATATATGTAATTTTTCTTCCATACATAGATGATATATTGGTATTATTTATGGGGTTGTGTGGGAAAAATATGTGCAGTGTGTATGTACCCTATGGCATGGAACTCCAACTTGTGCTCCATGATACATGTTTTAGATGTAGAATTGCTCCAACTATGTTTATTTCTTTTGAGTTCCTCACTCTTGAAGGGTTGGACTATGCACATATTATGTCAGCTTTGGAGGAGAAATTTTTGATGTATTGGCTTAATGAGTACTTGGCCCATGATGAAAATTTGATTCTTAATGGTGCCATCAATGGAGAAGGAGAATAACTATAGCGCTTACCCTGTCAGTTGCTTGAGGAAAAAAAACATTTTGGAGGGGAGGAATGTAACGTTCCTACTTAGCCATAGCTAAAAGGAACATTCAATTTTGTTTTCATTTTTGTTGCATGAATAAATGAATAAAGGAGGACATGTAAAACTCCTAAAAAGGCTGAATCAATCAATGCCCATATGAACAAAGATAAATTAGGGCCATGTAAATAATCACTTGCAGGTGTGAAAGAGGTTTGAGCTAAAGACTGGGTCAACCTTGACCAAATCAACAACGCTTTCTAGGTTCATTGCATCTCCAAAAGGGACAAAACAGTTCTAGAAGGAGGCCTCTCACGTGAAAAGGGCTAACTCATCAAGGTGGTTTAGGGTTTGCAAAGTCTTTCCATCTTATAAAAGGAGAGAGAGGGCAACAAAAAAGGTTGTTGATTGATCATATTTCTCAGTATTTATCTGCTTAGACAAATACCATTCTCTATTGTTTAGTGGAGGATTGTACGTGGAAATTCCTATGCATGGATTTCACCTCTTCCTTTGAATATTCTTGGAGGAGAATTTGCTGATTTGATCCACTATCAAGCTTGTGGCCAAGCTCTAATTTCATTAGCAACACAGATCTAGTGAGGGTTTGACTGCTTTTGCAAGCTGCGGCAAGTGGAGTTTAGATCTGCATAGATCTAGTTTGTTTTTGGGAGCCTCTTCTCATGGAGTGTGTCCTTGAACCTCCTGGAAGAGTGTCTCTTCTCCTTGTACTTCAGATCTGCAATTTTACAGTGGTTAACCATGTAATTTGAGCTACAAAATTGTTCCTATTGATGGACTGTGTTATTTTGGTGTGAGGATCTTCATGGTGTTTTGCTCCTAGTTTAGATCATAGATCTCTAGTGTTGGGCCTTTCCTTCCACTTGGTGATACATGGATTAGGTTGTTGATCCATGCTATGTTTAGTTCTAATAAATTGTAGTGAAATGTTATATTCAGAAAATTACTGCAGTAAATTCTAGATCTACAACTTGTTTCTCAGGTCTACTCTTATTTATGCATGATTTAGTCAAAACCCCAAGGGGATCTTGTAAAGAAAACCATCTAGTTTCCAGATCTGATATAGATCTGATGTTTTATCCACAGATATTTCCTAGATCTAAGTTGTAATTTACAACTGCTACAACTCATAAAAATAACATTGTTGAGCCTTTTTCTGCTGATCTATCTATGTTGCAGCTCTCTTTTCTGAAGCTATCTTGCTCTCTTGTCTCATGTAACTTACTATATATTGAAAGAGCTTAACTTTAGTTCTGATTTGCTAATTTAAATTAATTTATTGATTATATTTGATGGCCTCCTACTTATATTATCAAATACTGCGTTATTCTTGAAGCCGCTTGTTGTGCATAGCTACAACCCCTCTTGCAGGGTGTTTTCCAGCTAGATTACATTTTGGGAGATCTGTTTACCACACCTAGTTTGATTTTTTTTTTGCTTCACTTTTTAATTTAGACTCCAAATCTGCTGATCTAAGGTATCCAAGCGCTACAAACTCAATTTTGTGCACCAACCTCCCAAGGAGTGCATTATTTTCCTAGCTTGTTGTGCAATCCTCAATTTGGGAATATTACATACACTCAACTGTCGCACCAACAAATTCTCGTAGCAAATTTGAATTTTCCACCAGCACAATACTCAACACCGCTTCAATATTGCAATCTCCAGTGATCAACACTGCTCTGATACCATGTAGAAATTTATAAACAAAATAATGTACTTCTGGATTCTCCTGATCTAACAAATTAATCTTATGTTAAATACAGAATCCTTCCACTTAATTCTTTGTGGAAATTAAATCACCAATTGCAAAACACATATGAATCAAAATCAATCGCAGATAACAAGATATTTTACCAGGAAAGCTTCAAGCTAAAAACCCCAACTATCATATATTATGTATATCAATGGAACATGTAACAATATCATACAAATATCAGCTCATAGAGCTCTCAGTACAATCAACAATCATCACACACTGTCATTCAGAAATTTGCATATCTATGCACCAATTTCTTGCCTCCTGACAGCCTACCTCCACTGCGCAATCCTTACTGAAGAAGATCCTTTAATGAATTCAACCTTTCCTTTTCTTCACCGTAAAATCCTCATAAGCATCTCCAATGTGTGTGTAGATGCATTGAATGCACCACTATAGTCACAACTGATAGTCCATCTCACCCTTGCACCTATCTCTCCATTGGTTCTCCACTAGATCTGACATGCAAGTAGTTAATTGTTGTATTTTTTTAGTTTTAAGTAAGACACTACTTGTGAATTGATTAAATAATTAATTCACTCATCTATCACTAGTGTATGTTCAGTTACAACTACCACAACTGAGTTTAACTCATTGAACAGAGTTAAACTAAATAAAAACTCACAAAACTACTCTTTCAACTCTGTTACAAGTTGCCCCTGTTAGTTATAATGAAGTCTTCCATGCATGACTCACCAACCACCTTAGGAATTGCGTAATTCTGTCAGTCCACTGATGTGCTACATTTGTTCACTAAAATAAAGTGCTCCAAGAGAATATGTTACTATTTATTGTCTGATTATTATTAAGGGCTAATAATAATCGACATGCATTCTATTTTTAGACTAGCGATCTATAAATAGACTTCGCCCATCTTCTAAAAATTGAAACTCATCTAAAGATATAATTTTCTCAACCATCTAGAATCAACATCTTGTTAATTTTAGAATATGCTCACTTTTCTAAAAATAGACATACACCTAAAAATAGCCTGTGTGGGCCCCACCTAGTTTAGGTGATTATTTTTCACTAGGATCAAGGAATGATGTTTCCAGATGCCACTTTCACTGTTTCTTGTTGCAATCTTCAGCACTTCCTCTCAGCAACTATGGAACATTTACAACACATTTTCCATCACATTTGCAGAGAAAATTACAATAGAGTATCACACTTTTCTTATAATATCTAAATGTTCCTATATGCAACAACTACCTTGTGCCTCATAGTTTAAATTTGTGCAAGGATGAGGAGAGGAGGAGTGTCAAGGTGTGAGCTATAATATGAAGAGAGAGAAGAATCTTGTTTGGGGCTTCAGATAGACTCATTCTATGCACATCTAGAGTAAGGCTTAATAAAACAAAACTCACCATACTTTTATTTTTTAAATAAATATCTTAAAAATTATAATATCAATTTAATACATTTTACTAAATTACACATTTAATAATATTCATTTAAAACATACAAATACAAATTACTATTTTAAATAAAAATAGTACAACACATTTAACAATATTCATTTAAAAAAAATACAAATACAAATTAGTATTTTAAATAAAAATATTACAAAGAATCACATTAATTACCATGGCCTTCATGTACCTTCCTCTTATAACTTTTTAAATACCCGATGTTTGTAACTTATTCTTAATCAAATAGTGTCAATTTTGTAAAAGTATAATCTACAAGTCTCACTTTTTATAGCTTTGGTGGAAGGGTGGAGTATCTAAATTTCCTTACCCTTTAAGAAGCATCCCCAATTATTGTTGTAACTTATTCTTAATCAAATAGTGTCAATTTTTTAAAACTATAATCTACAAGTCTCACTTTTTAAAGCTTTGGTGGAAGGGTGGAGTATCTAAATTCCATTACCCTTTAAGAAGCATCCCCAATTATTGTACCACCCACCTCGACATCCAATATCGACATCTTGGGTTATTCTAAATCCATCAAGAGTATAGAATTTTTAGGGTGGTGTTCTATGTGCACTAAAATTCTGATGAGGTCCATCACTATGTATGGGGTTCATTGCAACCATGGATATATTTTGTGAGTTGTTGTGATTTTTTGCTTGTGGATACAAATTAGTTTTGGTTTTCACCTAGTTATCATGGTTCAAAACTTTGTTATCATCTCATATCATTATATATATTCTATGAGCCAATGTGATGTCTTGTTTGTCACAATGATTCAAAAATCAGTTATCATGCCACAATATTGACTTTCTTATTTTCTATTTTGTTTAAGAACCCTTTAAAAAAACAACAAGAACATTTGATTTTACACTGTGATCTCCCCAGCATGAGTGGGGATTTCATAAATTTGAGAGTAAATTGAGCGGTTATTGTTAGAAATTGTTGTATGGTTACTGTTAGAAATTGTTGTATAAGATGCAAATTTTGGATGGTTTGTAGACCAGATGGATTTCATAAGAGATATCTATTTTTATTTTTTTAGTCTCTCTCGCCACCATGCATCCAATAAAATCCTTTTCAACTGAGAACGTCAATAATCACTATGTGAATGATAATTTGTGACATCTCTAGCCATTTTCTTTGATTGTGGATCAACTTATGAACTAATAACTTGTGAAATCCCTAAATATTTTCTTTGATTGTGGATCATTTATAAAATAGAATATACGAGTCCTCTACACTATATATTGGATGGAGGGAAAGGTTATGATAAAACTTGTACTGAAAAACCCTTAGGGTTGTCTCAACTTATTCTATTGTTAATTACATAGTGTCGATTTTGTAATACTATAATCTATAGTAAGCACTGAGTGGGTTTTCTCTTTTGAAATTTTTGTTTTGAATTGAAAATTAAAAAAAATTATAAAAATTAAAATTGTGTAGTGAAAATCTTTGTTTAAAATTTCAGAATAAAAGGTTGAGTAAGTTTGATATCATATAACTTGAAATTTTTTTATGATTATAAAGTAAAAAACATGTAATATTTTTTAGTTTCAATTAGGTAATTAAAGATATGTATATAGTTTTGTTGAACAGAAGAAATTTGATATTCATTAGCAACAAAAATGGGAAAGAGTATGTATGTAGTTACAAATTGTTATGTAGTTAGAAACTATTACAATTAAGTAATAAAAGGTAAATTTAGTGTTATTTAGAAAATGATAAGTATGAGCATTCATCATTATTGCTCAAGTTAAATCAATTCCTATGAAATAATTTCGAAATTTAAAAAAGATCACATATTTTAAAAAATTTCATTATTAATTTAATTTTCTATATATTAAAAAATACTACTCATCAATAATAAAACAGTTGTAACATAATATATATAAAAAAAAACATGTATTTTTGGAATAATAAAATAGTTGTAACAAAAATAATATAGAGCAAGAAAAACTATGTATATTTGGATGTATGAAAATTTAAATACATTTTATTAAGTAAAATTTTAAAAGAGTTTGCATATCAAGACATATGATCCCTCTTCACTCTTAGTAGATGCAGAGTTAAGATTTATCTAGGCCATATTAATTACCCTATTTAAACAAACTACATTCCACATGAATACCATGGGTCAATACCATGGCCTATTTTTATACTTTATTATTATTTTATTTTATTATTTTTATTTTTAATTGTATTTTGACCTTGTTAAAATGTTATTTTTACTGTAAAAGAGGTTTGCATTTCAAGACATATAATCCTTCTTGGCTCTTGGTAGATCCAGAGTTAAGATTGATCTGGGCCATATAATTTTAAATAAACTACATTCCACATGAATACCATGGGCTGTTTTTATAGTTATTATTATTTTATTATATTATTTTTATTTTTTTATTGTAATTTGACCTAATTAAAATTTTCATTACATTATGTCAATCTTTTTATTTAATTTACTTTTGCTTTTATTTTTTTGTAGTTTGACATAGTGAAAATGTTAAATTGAGGTTTAAATCTAACAAATTTTTAATAACAACATTTTAACTTAATCTAACTTATTAAAAAGAAAAAAAAAACTAACATTATAAAAAAAACATATAAAAAGCTATTTACTTGTGGATCTAATGGACTAAAACATTTCAATCATCCAACATTTGATCCAATGACTCAAACATGGACATAGTGGTAGCTAGGGGAGTTGTTTTCAAATAAGAACGGTGTAATTACAACTAGTAATTGCAATGAAATGTTGCAAAGGAAATGTCGTAAGGAAGAAGCTAGAGAGTAATTACAACTAGCAATTGCACCGAATGTTGCAAAGGAAATGCCTTAAAGAAGCTAGAAAGAAATGAACTCTAATTAATTTGACGTGGCCTTATATTTATATTTTAAAGTCATTGCATAAATATATAAGAAGCTAGAAAGAAATCAACTGTAATTAATTTGATGTGGCTTTATATTTATATTTTAAAGTCATTCCACAAATATATAGAATGTCTAATGTTTGTAATAGACATTGAGTTTTCATATTTGAAAAGAAAGTTATGATTGATTCTGAGCTTGTTGAAAAGTTAGGAGCTTTGCTGGAGAGTTTCTGAGCTTGTTGAAAAGTTAGGAGATTTGCCGGAGAGTTAGGAGATTCATAACAAAGCCAAATTTTGTTTTGAAAAATTAGAAGAAATATCATTTTTTGAAAATTGGAAATTAACTTGTTCAAATTGACTATAATGAGACTGTATGTGAATTCTATCATAAATAATGTTTATTGAATGAAATTGAAGTTACCTATATTATGAGAAATTGAATGTCTATGTCTACTAGAGAGAGAGGGAGAAAGAACATGAAAACTCGTTAGGCAGAGTGACCTAGGAAAATATCTCAAGCTCTCTCAGACGATGATTTATTATGCTCTTAGCCTGCCATTTCTAGTCACATTTTCACTACAGGAAATAGGACTTCATGGCAGAGGTTGATTAAACAGTTGCCTAAATTTGTGTGTAAAATTTACACTGTAATTTCAAAATGATGTGAAATGTTTTGATACCATTGTAATGTCATAGGTGTATGGCAGAGTATAGGTGTGGTCGAGGAATAGATTGACCATTTTTAGCCCACAAGAATTTCAAGGAAATCAAAATCTCTGGAAAATCATACAATTGAAGAATATGATGCCATTATTTCCAGAAACGAGAGGGCCTGTGTGGGACAGAAACTCCCAAAGGAAACTTTATTATTTAGGATATGGCCACTGAATAAATTCAAATCGAATTCAATATCTAGGTTGTCTTTTTGTGCACAATTTTCCCAATACTCCGAAAAAACTTACCTCTTTTTCCCAATTGGTTTTCCATGTAATAAATATGAGGAAAATGGTTTGAATTGCAGTTCCGCAATGGAGATTTGAAGAGATTATGATATGCAATTTACTGATGAGAACCGGTTGTACACTGTTGAGGATGATTCTGCATGCTAACAAGATGGCCAATTTGGCAACAACCTCTTGTACTGCAATGTTGTTTGTAAACAAATAACCCAAATCACTGCCGACCGATGAGAACTAGTTGTACACTGTTGAGGATGATTGTGCATGCTAACAAGATGACCAATTTGACTGCAGCCTCTTGTACCGCAGTGTTGTTTGTAAACAAATAACCCAAATCACTATAAAAAACCAGAAGAAGCACCAAAAACATAATTCCTATAATAGATGAACAGGCTGTTGAGACAAGTATAGAATACTTGGCAGGCTATTGAGAAAAGTATAGAATATTTGGCTCCACGGGGATTCTAGGCTCCAATTTGGTTGGCAACCCTCACATTGCATCCAAAAATTCAAGGGAACGTAAGGGTGTTCTTTAATAGATGTTGGGGCACAAAATTTCACTGCACAGGTCTGACAGACGCAACTTGAAACTTTTCCTTATTAGTGATTTCACTGGCAGCCAACAAAACAGATGCAAGAACCCTGAGACACGGCACTGGAAAAAACAAAAACCTGAACTGAAACACTTCTCTCACTTCACTTCCCTTTTCTGACTTCACTGGAAAACCTCAGCCCTCAAACGCAGCAGCCTTCTTCACTAGAACAAACAAACAACATAACAGATAGATGAATGATGAATAAAAGAAATAAACACATTTAAAAGAACATCTGAAAAATACCAAGTGCTTACTTATTTTTTTAATTGTTTTTTATCTATCGCTGAGCATTTTTCATGTTGAAAATATTAAAGTCACCTGCCAGCCTTGGGCAAGAAGAAAAGAGTAAAAGGCAGCAGAAGCAGAGCTTTGAGTGCACAACACTCAGTATTTAAGCAGAATGATGGAGAACCATAAGAAAGAATTAAATTGTGATGGGTCGCAGCCACAATAGCAGAGGATATTTGATTTTGTTACGGGTGTAGCCATTTTTTGTAGGAGGAATGAAGACTTCCCGTAGTTCTGAACTACGGAGGAGCAGAGTTAATTAAAAACAGTCATTTTGGGCATTTAAAGCCCTCAACAACTAGATTGAAGAAAACAGATTAAAACAGGCGGAAGTCCTTTTATTTCTGAATTGGCGGACAAGTGGTCCCCACCATTTAATCACTAATCGGAATCGCAAGTTTTTTGTTAATTTGTCTTGTTGATGAGGAGTTATGTGATGTGATGCGATCCAATCGCAATCGCAAATCACAATACAAATATTTCATGGTCCAAATGTCTTGTGGATGTGGCAGAGTTCCGCAAGCGGAACGGTTGTACACAATACAACCAAAACATATGTTATGAATTTCCCTCCACAACAGCCGAGGCCCGTGGGTCCACTTGACCACATGGCAATGTTTTATTGCAATCGCAAGTTTCCAATCGCAAGGGTTCAATTGGCGAATCTTTATTGTGTTCCCCAATCACTTTACCAAAGGGCCGGACCCGATGGTGTTATACGATGGATTTTATTTGTTCATCGCGTCCAGGATCCTGATCGCAATCGGAAGGTCTTATGTGTTGGGCCCGATTTCACTTTTTGAAGTGGCAGACCCGATCCAGGTATAGGCCAGAGTTTTTTAATTGAATCGCAATTGGAAGTTTCGGTTGTTAGAACATATTTGTTTTGCCGATTGCGATTACGATGTGGTCCCTACTTGTATAGCCTGATTTTATTTGTTTTATGTAGACTTTGGTTAAAGTTTCATATAGTTTTATTTTGTAATGTTTTAATATATATGCCCGGCATATAAAAAGAAAAAGGTCCGCGAGCCTATAAGTATGTGTTGTATTGTTTTGGTTTTGTTTTTCGCAGAGCAGCGTGGAAAAAGAAATACACAGCAGTGTGGATTTTATGAGACAGAGAACATTGTTTTGAAAGAATAGATTTCTTATGTGCACTACATTTTGAAGCAGTCACTACTTTATGTTATCCCTCTGCGTTAAGAGGAAGATCCGTAACAGTTTTTTTTAAGGAAATAGAAGTTTGTTTCAGTGTGAAAACTCTGTCTCCTATCAAATTTTAAATTTCTCTGTGTTTAAAGGAGAGGAGCTTACTCTCTCCATTTGGAATTTTCAATATTCTGACATTTCAATCATCTAACAATGCATCTGATGGTCAGCAATAGTACACATGGGCAGGTAGTAGAGTTGTTTTCAAATAGTGATGCCTTATAGCCTAAAAATAGATAAGAGAAAATACAAGAAACTGAAATATCTCATCGAAAGCATATATAGTCAAAAAAATCTTTTTAAACAACACAAATCAAAATTTCACCAAGAAAAATTTCACCGAAGTTTTACTAAAAATAAATCTAAAATTTGAAAAAATTACTTAGAATAAAAACATTCAATTTATATTATAACTTAATATTAAATTATAAATTGAAGAAAAATTCAATTTACGTTAAAATCTTGAATTATAAATTGAAAGAAAATAAATTTTAGATTAGATAAATAACCAACGAAATTATAAAAACGTAAATTTCAATTCTACTCTCCATTATTTGCTTTTAATTTAAACTTCACTCTGACAGAGAGTGCAGCGATGAGTGTACCTAAAAAATTCGACAGCACAGTGAGGATGGAATATGTGAAAACATGGCAATTGTACTACGTTCTCGCCATCCCCAAAATTATCCAAACAAACTGTGCATATCTCTCCTCCTCCTTCTACATCGTTTGCTTCTTCTTTTTTGAATTGAACGACAGGTAACGCTGCTACTCTTTCGGGAGGTAGCCCAACTCTGACAGAACCCAACTGCTGTTGATGTTGCTGTTGGGGGTGGGGATGGAAGCTAAGAAAATCCAACCCCTCTAGCACCGCGACGATCTCATGTTGCAGTGCGTCGATCTCCGTATATTGGGCACGATCTCGGCATATTCCTGGTTCATTGTCTTCCGAAGGGCCATGGACATAGCCTTCTCAGAATACATAGGCTATTTTATAATCATTTACCTTGATGACATCATTGTTTTCTCTAAAACTGATAACGAACACTTGATTCATTTGAGAAATCTAGGAGATATGGCTTAACTTTGAACCCCAAAAAGACACTCTTTGGTCTCCAAGAAGGGAAACTTCTTGGCCACATTATTCCTGAAGAGGGAATCAAAGTAGACCCTTAAAGGATTGATGGCATATTGAAGATGAGCTATCCTAGAAACCTTAAAGAATTACAATATTTCATTGGGAAGATAATTTTTTTAAGGAGATTCATCCCCAACCTTACTGAGTTATTAAGAAATATCACAAACATGCTAAAGAAAGAGGTAGGTGGTAAATGGACAATACAAGCTAAAAAATCATTTGAACTAGTAAAACAAGCTTTAACCCAAACACTGATTCTCATAAGTCTTGATTTCACCAAATATTTTTATATATTTTCCTTTGCATCTGAACATACAATAGCTGTAATATTATTGAAAAATAATGACATGGGGCATGAAAAACCAATATCCTTTTTTAGTATGGCTTTGAGAGACGCTCCACTCAAGTATAGCATCATGGAGAAACAAGCCTTAGCCTTAGTAAAAGAATTAAAATAATCTAGAGCCTATATTCTGCATTCTCACATAATTTCTTTTGTTCCAAACATAGTTGTCAAGGATATTCTAAGTCAAGACCCTAATCGTAAAAGGGGAAAATGGATTTCTCTTATCCTAGAATATCACTTAGAAATCAAGCCTACCAAATTGATCAAAGGACAGGGATTAGCTAAACTCATGGTTGAATCAAACTTCCAAGCACTAGATATGAATATGGTTGATGTCTTAGAAGAAATAGAGGAATGCACAACTCCATTCATTGAAGAAAAAATTGTGAATTCACCTTGGTATGCTGATATCATATATGTGTTGCTTTATCTAAATGCCCCTCCTTCTTTGTCCAAAACTAAAGCTAGAATTTTGAAACATAAAGCTTTAAAGTATTGCATATTACATGGGATTTTATATTGGAAAAATGTTGTTGGAATATTTCTTAAATGTCTGCTTTAGGTTGATGCAGGAAAAATCATGCATGAACTACATGAGGGAGAATGTGGAGGACATCTATACTGGAAGACTACAGCAAATAAAATCCTAAGATCTGGTTACTATTGGCCCACCCTTTTCCCAGATACTCAGAAACTTGTCATAACTTGCCATAAGTGCCAAATTTTTTATGGCAAAAGAAAACTTGTACCCTTACCCTTACATCCCATCAGTGTTGAGGCTCCCTTTCAACAATGGTGCTTGGACTTCATTGGGGAAATTCACCCATCTTCATCAGCCCAACATAAGTGGATCCTCACTACCACTGATTACTTAAACAAGTGGATAGAAGCCATACCGTCTAGGAATGCTACTGACTCTGTCATTATCAAGTTCCTTGAAACCAACATACTATCCATATTTGGTTGTCCAAGAAACATTATCACAGACAATGTTGCTACCTTCAAATCCAAGAAAATGGTTGACTTCTGCTATATATATCATATTATATTAGGTCATTCCACTACCCACTATCCCCAAGGAAATGGATTAGCTGAATCCTCCAACAAAAGCTTTGTCAATATTATCAAAAAAATGTTGGAACAGAATCAGAAATCATGGCATAGTAAGCTTGTTCATGCTTTGTGGGCTGATAGACTGACCACAAAAAAGTCAATTAATATGTCTCTCTATCAGCTGGTTTATGGCATGGATGCAGTCTTCCCAACCTCACTAGGAGTTCCAGTCACGAAGCTCCTCCAAGAAGTACAATCTGAGGAAAATGATATGCAGAGAATGATAAATCAGACCATTCATTTGCAGCAAACTAGAGAGGAAGTGTACGATAGAACACAAATAGTCTAAGAAAATATCAATAAATTACTTGACAAGAGCACTAAAGAGAATGATTTCCAAGTTGGAAATATAGTTCTAAAGTGGGATTCTAGAAGGGAGGAAAAGGGAAAACATGGAAAATTTGAAAATCTGTGGAAAGGTCCCTATATTCTTCATTCTATCAGGGGTCATAATTCTCTTTCTCTGCAAGAGATGAATGGAGAAGATTTATTTGGAGGTCCTGTCAATGGCAGGATGCTCAAGCACTATTTTTTCCAAGATTCCTAAATTTCAAAGCTTTCATTTTCCACTGTATATAACATTGTTTTTGAATTTGAAAAAGAAAAACACAAAAACAATAGAAAAGGAAAAGAGGGCAGATTCAAAAAAGGTATAGCCCCATACCCAAAAAGATTTTTTTTTGAAAGTGAGCAAATCTAAATGCCACTGCTGATTTGAAAAGTGATATATTGTTCAGTCATCTAGCCTAATCATGGCTGAACATGCTTTAAATTTATGTTTATAAGTTAGTAGAAGCACAGGTTGATAAGATTTTTTCAAACTTAGCTTATCAATAGAATAGATTTGGATAGAAAGGAAATGGTTCTAACAAGCTCAAAATATTAACCAAGAAAAGGAAAAACGCAGCTCTAAATAGATCAAAATTAGAGCTGGAAAAGGACTAGAAGGATATTTATAAATTTCCAGATCTTAAGCCTTCATCATTTTGTTTTATTTTTTCTACAAATAAAGTCTATGTGCAGCTTGTACATACAGCCATAGACACCATAGCAAATCAGACAGTCTAATCCTGATTTGACTGTGTTTTGAATTTTCTATTTTAGGAATAGAAATAAAATCTGTCAAACAACTTAATCTTCACAAATAGTAGCTAGGTAGAAAATAAAGAGCTCAACAGTTTAATCTGGACTCTTGGAAGAAATAAGGATAGGATTAGATAAGTTTATTTTTGTTTTCAAAAATAAAATGTCAAAGACTTTGCTAGTCCAAATGCACTCAAAGAGAGAAGATAAAATGCTAGAACAAGTAGGATTGGGTAGGTAGAGATGTTGTTTGAATAAATTACATGTTGCAGATTGATAAAAGTTATCCTTTTCAGAAAAAGATCAGCAAGAAAAGAAGAAATCTGCCAAATGGATAAGGCACTGGTCCACTAAAAGTTAGAGATCTATAAACTGAGGTTCTAGACACCTAACAGAACATATTTCCTTCCCAAGTGGAGCCAATATTATTCATCCATAATTTTGACTTTATCCAAAGATGACTAAATGTAACAAACCCATATTTCTAGAACAAAATTGCAAGAACATTATGAATTCTAGAAATCTCATTGCCTTCATCTTCAAGTCCATCGGTCCACTGAAATCTTCATCTATGTCTCCTAAAAAGTTATCCTCATGTTTTAAAAGAATAAGGCTCATTTCAGGCTATTTTATCCCTGTTTTTCAGTCCATGTCCCTCTAAAAATAACCCTCATTTTTTCTTATTTATCCTTCATTTTCCTCTGAAAACCCCACTCTTTCCTTCACTAAAACTCCTCATTTTTTCCCTAAAAAACCCCTTAAACTAGTAAGCTCACTCTATTTTGGTTTAAAACACCCTTTTTAACCTATCAGAATTTCTAATTTGGCCCAAAACCCCCATTTTTGGCCAAAAAACATGTCTTTTCAGAAATAAAGGTTTAAGCCCCTAGAGATTAAAACCTTTGGACCCTTTGCTCCATATGACTGAGCAACCGAACCAAGCTCTTGAAATTTTTCCCTTGCCTTTTCTGGCCTCTGTCTGCCTTTATACAATTTTTTACGCCTCTTTGGGCTTGAGCCCCGACCCCATTCTCCATACAACCTCACTCACAAGACCGTGCCCTCTTTGCGTTAGCCCTTGGCCCCTTTTTTCCCTTGGCTCCCAGTCTTCCCCTACTCCTCCACCGGACCACTACCCACGCCTTTCCTTAAGCCCACCTCCCCTTTCCTTTCTCCCCGCCTTACTACCCCACAGAGCGATCTCCACCATCAAAACCCGACCATTCGACGGCTTTTCCACTCCCAACCACTCCACTCCCCAACAAGACCGTTGACGTCACCCCTTGGGTCCCACTTTCCGCCCAAGACTTCATGCTAAACCTCCCTTTGCCACCTGTCCACCAGGTCCCACACCTCTAAACCTGCACCCAATCTCGCATTCTTTTCGCACCGTCGATCTCACCGATGGAGATTTAACAGTTCAAATCACAAATCGCGTTTGATCCACCATCGAGGTTTAACACCTCAAATTCACGCGAAAAAAGCGGTCTTGTGAGGGCCACATGGTAATTTATCAATGGAATCAAGTTCCCCCTGGGAAAAGCCACCAACCACTCATGGGTAATGCGAAAATCATTCGTGGTTTCACAAAAAAACACTTTCCATTTTCGCGCCTATTTTTCAAAATTCAACCCTGTTTTTTGCAGTATTTTCGCCTCTCTGCCATATGATTCCCTCCTTCGCCTGCATGTCCACTTCCACCCAGCTCCTCCGCCCCCACACAACCTCTGTAAGTAACGAAACCTCTACTGCAGGGTTTTTATTAATGTTTTATTGATTCGTTTGTTTTGCAGGGTTCAATGATTTTTTTTAAGGCCAAAGAGCCTTTTATGGTTCAAAAATAAGCAGGGTTGAGGGTCACTACCTCTAAAACCAAAAATAACTGCACAATCACCAAAAAATGAGTGTTCGGGGGTTAATTCTATGGTTTGAAAGGTGTTGGTTATGAAAATGAGACCCTCGGCACGCCGGAGACACCTGCACACAACAAAAGCAAAGAAAGAACTGTGAAGATGAAGTTTGATGGCCAAAGAATCAGAGGTTAAAAGCTTGAGGCACAATCAAGGTCTCAAAACAGAGTTTCAAATCCTAATCATGGTTTTAGAAGTTAGAATACAGAAGGATTAAAGGCTTAAAATTGATGATTTAAGGAATAGAACACAATAAAAAAGGATAAATCAAAGGGTTTAAAGAAATCATATAAAGTGTTAAAAGACAGTAAAAGGAAGTTTTAATGATAAAATAAAGGAAGGATAGGCTTGAAGACAACCTCGAATGCATCAAAGGAACAATTATTCACTTAATAACTCAAAAATACACATTTTACTTATTTTATGTCTCAAAGGGAAAATTGGCAATTATTACGCAAGAGAAGATATTATAAATTGTCAAACAGTTATTGTAAGGGGAAGAAAGTAGCCTTAAAGTCAATCTTTTTAGTTGTTTCATCCTCAAGAAATAAAGATAGATTTAATACACAGATAAATAGTTGAGAAACATTCCTACCTTATGCCTTGCATGGTTTTTTAGGATAGGAGTGCATTTACTATGTCATTAATGCGATTTTTTGAACCCTAGATGTTTCCACCTCCTCATTTGCAGCATAAATACTACATTCGAACTCATTGTAAAGGGGGAATTTTGATAACTATTTGAAGTAATATATAGCTCTGCTGAGATTGAAAAGAAGTTGATATACTAGAACCTGTGGATGCTTTAACCTGTTTGTGGATGAGAAAAGCTTTGCCATTGGATCCCTGAGCTTGGTTGTTGGTGAAGTATTCTAAATTGTCAATGTTTTCTCCTGTTTTCCATTATGTTTTCATCACTTCTTACTTACATTAGAGTAAAATTTTTAGGCTAATAAATGTCTCCTGGAAGCACCTTAGACCTATTTACTCTTCACTGTCTTTATGTTTTCACCTGCTGAATGTTTGATTGAGTAAGTTCAATTGCTTTTCAACCTTTAAGCTTGTTTATTTTAGAAGTAATTCAATACAGTTAGCCTCAAGATGATTATTGTTTTTCCCTGCTTCTTGTTAACACTTTAAAAACTATTTCTGAAGTCTCCTTTCAAAGTACCATTGTCTAAAGTTTTCCAAAGAGGTCTGTTTTGATCATACCCTTTGTACTTGCTCAAATAATTGCTTTGAAAGTCTTTATAATTGTAGTCTTGGATGTTTAGGAGTTCCCTCTTCTATGAATGCAGTTATCTGTTTATCTTTTATCCGTTTATCTTAAATGTTTTATTATCCTTGAAAGTGAAATCTTTGATGAAATAGAGCGTTCCTCAACTCTTAGATTTCATTTTGAAATTTTGTCTTGAGATTGTTATTTACTGAAGTGTAATTTCTAGAATTCATGGTTAGCCCTGTCTATAAATTAATTCTTCATGTTCAGATAATGTTTTATGTCCCTTTGTTGAGAAGTACATATAATTAAGGATTCTTAATTTCCCTTAGTTCTTCTTTTCATTCTAAAACCTTAATGTTCATTTCATTTCACCTGAAAGACTTTGTTAATCCAACAACAAAGCTAGATTTTCCCTTTGATACCCCTGATTCATCTACAAATTTGTTACCATTTCTACTTGACTCCATTTCCCAATACCTTAGAGATTTCCCCTTTTATATCTATGCTGCCTAGATTATCATGTCCCACCAAAAAATCAAACAAACTCGAGCTTAACAACTAGCCTAAAATCAACCTCTTACAAGCAATCAAGCTATATCCATACAAAAAATATTGAGAGATCCCTCTTTGAGACTAGGAGGGCTAGATCCTAGAGCTCTAAAGACTAGTTTTTGTGTTGCCTTGTCATTTAGTATGCCAATCTACTAAATCACAGGATCCCAACAATACTCATTAGATCAAAAACATGAGTTGTTGGTTTGAGTGTTCAAGAGTCTTACTGATACAATTTGCTTCCTTCTCCATACTTCTGTAACTTTCTTTTATGTCTTAGTATTTATGGTTTTATCTCGTTTAGGGACCCAATTCAAGTTACACTCACGAACCATATGTCCAATGACATTTTAGGAAATCCATATTATTCATGAATGAGGAATCATGAGTTCTTCCTGCAAATTTTGTTCTAGGCAGCGGATGTGGACCATTATATTTGTGATTGTGGTGTGCCCTACAAACCTTTTCCATGTGCCCAAATTTTGTACAAGAATAGAAATAACGAAAAAATATACTTTGCTACTTCGGAGATGGAGATTGTCTTCATGTACTTCCACAATTTTTTTGCCTTGGGATTCTTTGATGATATCCATTGTCTCTTGCATCCTTGATACCTTTTGTAGAGTAATTCCTTGATTTACTTCTAAGTTCATTTTTCCTTAAAATCCTTTGGTCAAATTTAATGCCTCTTACATTCTTGACACCATATTTAGATCTTCTTGGAGTAGGGTTTCTTCGAATGTCATCTTGACTCTTCTCCTAGTCTTTGCTATAACTGGGGGCATCAATATTTCTTTGAGGCTTCTCCACATCCTTTTTGTTTGAAGCATGAGGGTTTTCATCATTCTTTGTTGAGGGTTCACTTACATATCCAAGACCTCATTTATCAAGAGGATATATTTGATGACTTAGGATGTCAACTAGGGTTTCGAATCTTTCAGAGCCATTGAGAGTCTTGTTCAGATGATCAAATTATTTCCATAGGAGATCAATTTATGTTGAATATTGGAACAAGAAACAATGAAGGAGGCATCCTGAAACATCATCCTTGATCCTAGTGGGAAAATAATCGCCTAAACTAGGTGGGGTCCACACAGGTGATTTTTGGCGCAAAGTCTATTTTTAGACATGTCGATCATATTCTATGAGTTGTAGGATGCTATTTTTGAATGGTTGGTCAAGTTGGAAAAATAGACGGGCTTCTATTTTTAGACATATTGGCCAGAGTCTATTTTTAGACTACCAGTCTAAAAATAGATATGTCAAATATTATTATCTCTTAATAATATTTGGACTCTAAACATTATCTTATTCTCTTGGAGCACTTCAGTTAAGTGCACAAATGTGGCACAGTAGCTGAAAAAAGGAATTAAGCTATTCCTAAGGGTTTACTGGAGCTATTGCACAGAGGACTTCAGTTAGAACTCATGTGATAGAGTTTGGTGGAGTTGTAGCAGTAGTTGGTGGAGTTGTATTTAGTTTAACTCAGTTAGACTCAGTTGAGCGAGTTGTATCTAGTCTAGCTAATTGATACACTAGTGAGAGTGGTGTGAATTAATTAGTTAATTAATTCACTAAATAATAAATCATTAATCAACTGAGGAATACATCAATTAAATACAGTTCATGGCAGTTTCATTGGAGACCAGTGGAGAGATAGGTGAAAGGGCAAGATAGACTATATGTTGTGACTACTAGTGATGCGTGAATTGCATCTACATATACATTGGAGTTTCCAATGATAATAATGCATTCAATGAGAGTGGGATTACATTGAAATGGTCTTTGTAATCAGCTTGGATTGCGCAGTGGAGGCAGGGTAGCAGGTGGCAAAGATTGGTGCATGGATTTGCAAGATTGGGCCTGATTAGTGTATGACGATTGTGCTGTACTGAGGGCTTGTGATAAGATTTGTATGCTTGTATGAGATTTTCATATGATCTTCATGTTACATAATATATAGTTGGGGTTTTCATATTCAGGCTTTCCCCGTTAAATAGTTGTGTTAATGTGTGTGAATTTTTATTGTTTCATGTGTGCATTGTAATTGATTTTATTTCTACATGTGATGATCAACGATGGAATAGATTATGTATTGTGCATGAAGTTAAAATAGTGTGTGATTAGGAGAATCTTGGATATATAACACATAATTTATATAATTTCTACATGGTATCATAGCAGTTGATCATTGGAGGAGATTGCAATTATTGAAGCGGTTGAGTTTTGTGCTGGTGGAATTTGAATTTGCTGCAGTATTTTCTTGGTGTCGAAGTTGAGCATTCATTGAAATGTCTTTCAACGGATTGCGATTGGAGTTGCCCTTGATGGGAGCTCGAATTATATTGCATGGAAGGACAGGATGGAGGCGGTGCTGGATGATAATGGGCTAAAGGAGTTCATCGATAGCGATGTTCCTAAGCCGGGATCTAGCGATGCAACCGCACCTGACGCATGGCAAAAGAAGGTAGCAAAGTGTCGAAGGATTATGTTGGAAGGTGTGAAGGACCACATTGTGTCCAGCCTTCATGGTAAAGCCACTCCATTCTTAATGTGGAAGGCTTTGACAGACTTGTTCCAAAGCAGAAGTGACCAGAGGAAGTTGGCGCTTAAAGACAAGATCAGGAAAATAAAAATGGAGAAGAATGACATTATTCTGGTATACTTGACAAAGTTTGTCTACTACAGGGATGAGCTTGGGAGTGTAGGAGTCAGTGTGGATGAAGAAGACTTTGTGAGCTTGGCTCTCCTTGGGCTTCTGAAGAGTTGGCATAGCTATGAAGACTCTGTCAATGGACAGGAGAAATTGCCAGGATGGGAGTGACTTTGGTCGGATCTTGTACAGGAGGAGATAAGGCAGAGTACCAGGGATGGATCTTTGTCAAAGAATGATGATGAAGAGGATTGCGATTTGGTTTCCAAGGAAAAGAAGAAGAAGAGGAAGAAATTCCATTCTATATCTGAGGTGAGTGAAGATGGAAAAGAATGTGACATGTCCAAAGTGAAGTGTTTTCACTGTCATGAACATGGACATTTCGCCACTAATTGTCCACATTAGAAGAATAACAAGATGGCTGTTAGAGCTGCAGCTGGTAAGGCTCTTGCCTTGCAATTTTAGCTTGAATTCTCATTGATCGCATGCACGGTGTCTAGTGCATTGGGATCGGGGTGGTACATTGATAGTGGTGCTTCCTCTCACATGACGGGAGATGTGAACCTTTTCAGTGACTTGGTGAAGAAAGATATCCAGTTGCATGTTGAGTTAGGTGACAATGGATGATACAATGTGACCGGCATTGGTACCATTACCTTTCAGAGGGATTCAGGTAAACTCATTCTTTTACAAGATGTTGTGCATGTTCCAAGTTTAAAGAAGAATTTAATCTCAGTCGCCATGTTAGAGGATAAAGGCTATGATTTTGTCTTTAGTTAAGGAAAATTTTTCCTTCGGTACAAAGCAATAGGACAAGTCAAGAAGGTTGGGATTTGAGCTAAGAATCTTTACGGAATTGAAGTAGATGGGATTTCCACGGAGCTTCCTATTGTTTGGAAGTGCAAGAAAGACATGCAATTGAGCTTGATAGGGAGAAAGATTTACATGCAGGTAAGACTGAACCTCGGGATGTGGAGAAACCACAAGATGTGGATCATGGAGTGGGAGCAACCACTCATGCAGAGATATTTCATCCCAGATGGGTAGAGGGAGTGCATGCAACTATACCACTAGGTGAGAGGTGGGGCGACATGTGTGAGTAATCCCAAGAGGAGATTTCTGGGCAAGATTCATTGAGATGGTGTGGATCTCATGAATTGAACCTGGCTATGAGGTGCCCACAGAGCAGCAGTAGCATGATTAGTTGGATTGATGTGTGTAGATCAAAGTGACAATGTCGGATACTGGAATGTGGTTTAGAGTTGACAGCAAGTGCAGAGTGCATGGGTGTAGAGTACAACAGTGCAGTGGTTCCTAAAGAGATGTGTAGTTGGTACCAGAAGAAGTCAAAGACTTTGATGATAGGTGCATTAAGACTAATTGAGTTGTTTGGAGCCTATTTAGTTTCGAAAGAGTTGCATAGCAAATGCATGGAGTTGCAGGGCACTTGCAAAGGTTGTAGGGCGAATGCATGGAGTTGCATGTCGCATGCAAAGACATTAATTTCTTGTTGAGAGGGAGTGTTGAATATTGCAACAAGAAACAGTGAAGGAGGCATCCGAAAACATCATCCTTGATCCTAGTTGGAAAATAATCACCTAAACTAGCCGGGCCCCACACAGGTGATTTTTGGTGCAAAGTATATTTTTAGAATATGTCTATTTTTAGACATGTTGATCATATTCTATGAGTTGCAGGATGCTATTTGTGGATGGTTGTTCAAGTTGAAAAACTAGATGGACTTCTATTTTTAGACATATTGGGCGGAGTCTATTTTTAGACTACCAGTCTAAAAATAAATATGTCGAATATTATTAGCTCTTAATAATACTTGGACTCTAAACATTATCTTATTCTCTTGAAGCACTTAAGTTAAGTGCACAGATGTGGCACAACAGCTGACAGAAGGAATTACGATATTCCTAAGGGTTTACTGGAGCTATTGCATGGAGGACTTCAGTTAGAACTCATGTGACAGAATTTGGTGGAGTTGTAGAAGTAGTTGGTGGAGTTGTATTTAGTTTAACTCAGTTAGACTCAGTTGATCTAGTTGTATCTAGTCTAACTGATCGATACACTAGTGAGAGTGGTGTGAATTAATTAGTTAATTAATTCACTAAATAATAACTCATTAATCAACTGAAGAATACATCAGTTAACTACAGTGCATGGCAGTTTCAGTGGAGACCAGTGGAGAGATAGGTGAAAGGGCAAGATAGACTATTTGTTGTGACTACTAGTGATGCACGAATTGCATATACATATACATTGGAGTTGCCAATGATAATAATGCATTCAATGAGAGTGGGAATACATTGAATTGGTCTTTGTAATCAACTTGGATTGCGCAGTGGAGGCAGGCTAGCAGGTGGCAAAGATTGGTGCATGGATTTGCAAAATTGGGCCTAATTAGTGTATGACGATTGTACTGTACTGAGGGCTTGTGATAAGCTTTGTATGCTTGTATGAGATTGTCATATGATCTCCATGTTACATAATATATAGTTGGGGTTTTTAGCTTTAGGCTTTCCCTGTTAAAAAACTGTGTTAATATGTGTGAATTTTTATTGTTTCATGCGTGCATTGCAATTGATTTAATTTCCGTATGTGATGATCAATGGGGGAATAGATTTTGTATTGTGCATGAAGTTAAAATAGTGTGTGATGAGGAGAATCTTCAATATATAACACATAAGTTATATAATTTCTACAATTTATTCTTTCATCATATTGCATTCTTCATCCTTCTTTGCTAGATGATTCTCCATTTCATCATTCATTCTCATTGGTTCACATGATTGGGCCTTAAGTGAGGTGATTTAAGATTTTAACTTGGAAATATATTCATTATTTTCTTCATTGAAATATCATGGCATTTCTTTCCTTTTCTGCTTCATCAACATATCCTTCTATTAGTGCCAAAGCTTCCATTACTTTTTCAACTCCTTGTGCTTATTTCTTTGCTTCTGCTAGTTGAGATTAAAGGGAGGACACCTCTTCCTTGTATTGACCAATTTTTGCTTCAATTTTATTCAAGTCCTTGTGTCTTTGTTCAAGATATATTGATAAAGGGTCTTCCATTTTCTTTGTTTTATCCAATTGATTTGTCATGGAAATGAGTTCTTCATGCTTCCTTTTCTTGTTTTGATGAAATTCCTCCTTAAGCTTGGTCAGCTCCTCATCTCTTTCTGGTAATTGAAGCTTGAATAAGTTAAATTCCTTCCTTGTCTTGTGAAGGTCATGGTCACCATCTTGTGCTTTCTTCTTGAGCTCCTCATTTCCCTTTTTCAAAGTGCTTATGTCTTCTAGGGTGGCTACAAGTTTTGCATTGAAATATTCCTTGAGACCACCTTCAATTTCTTCATCTTCTAGGTTGTCCTTGGTCTTGATGTCTTCACTCTTATTTTCAGCTTCCTTAATGGGTTCTCGATTTTAATTCCAACATCTTCTTGATTAGATATCATGGTTGTTGCTCCTCTTGAGTGAATATCTAGAAGCTTTTCCGACATATCTCTTCTTGAAGAACATTTTTCGACTTTGGCCTTTATAGCATATGGTAGCCCACTCAAGCTTTCCTTCATCACTGGTGTGTTATATTCCTCAGATTCTTCAAACTTCAAGACCTTCAACTTTTTTTAAACTTCAAGACCTTTGTAATAAATAATAACGTTTGTTTGATGACTTTAATTTTCTATATATAACAACTCATTTGTCTTATAATTTTAATTTATGTATAATTCATTGTTCTATAACAACGTCTAGTTTTGGTATTGTTGTATAATATAATCTTAGTCATTTGGAAATTCTCTAGTGTATTTAGATGTCTCATTTGGCTAACATTTTATTAAAAATTGATTTAGGTAGTTTACTAATAATTTATTTGAAATGAAAAAATTCATGAATAAATATTTCTTATCAATCAAGTTAAAAAAGTTAAAAAAGACAATATTGATATAATATTATTTTTTAATAGAATTTTAAATCTATAAAGCAATAACGTATTTTATAATATTAATTAAATTATTATAAATAATAAAATATTTTATTTACACAACTAATTCATTAATTATTAAGTAGTAAATTAGATTTAATTAAATTATAAATGGAAAAAAAAAAATAGAGAAAGGACCAACTAAATAAATTAAAGAAATTATGAAAATGTAAATTTCAATTCTACTATGATTTACATCTTTTCAATTTCATCTTCGTTTCGAGAGAGAGTGTAGCGATTGGTGTTCGTAAACAATTGTGCAACACAGCGAGGATAGAGTATGTGGGAGCATGGAAGTTGTAGAAGTTGTAGAGTATTGCCAAAATTATTTAAACAAATTGTGACCTCGTCCTTCTACATGAAGATGTGCCAGGAGAAATAGGACTGCCATGACTATTTTCCAATTCATCATTACTCCGGAGGAAGATAATAGTGTTCAACGGGATAGGAATGCCAAGAATGCCATTTACCGTAATTATTCTCTATAAATTATAAGTTTATAAGTACGACAGGGTACGAGAATAACTGTGTATTGTATAAAGGTATAATAAACTACTAAGGATTAAAAAACTAGATTAGTGATTAAATCATGTGAAATTTAAAGATTACAGGTTTACCAAAAATAGGGAAATAGGTTTTAGAGTTAAAAATGATTTACAAAGTGAAGTAGGAGTTTAATAGATAAAGAGTAACCCATGCTGTGAGAAAATGCTGAAATATTCATTAGTATGCATGGATTCATACTATATTTACTTGTGTAATACTATTAAAAAAAATAATATTGATTCATTATATGAATTTTCACCATTAGTTCATTACCACAATTAATGAAGTCAATGAACAAAGATTTCCAAAATTGTTAAATGGTTGGTAACAATTTATTAAGTTGATCTTAAATTTTCATATTTAATTTTTACATATTTAAGTAATCTCTAGTGTATCTATGTCTTCAAAGAAATATTTTAATTCACTTACTAATATTTTATTTGAAATGAAAAATGAAAAAAAAAAATAAAAAAAAAATGACAGAATAGATAGATAAGGAAGAATAAAAGATGTACAAAGAAGAAAAAAGTGAAGTTTAATAAAATTTATATTAAAAAATAAATAAGAGAAAAAACAAGAAACTGAAATTTATCATTCAAAGCATACCAATAAAGAAAAACCAACCACAAGATGTGCAAGTCAACAAATTGACATCCACTACACAAATAACACTTAATTCATTCTAAGAAATTGATCCATAATATAGATTGCAACTACCATATTTAATATCACCATTTGGTTTATTTTCAGATATAATTTATCTATAATATTAGAATGTAAATTTCAATTCACTCAACGTCACTTATTTTTAATTTTAACTTCATTGCCATTCAATTCACTCAACGTCACTTATTTTTTAATTTTAACTTCATTGCCATTCAATTCACTCACCATTACTTGTTTTTAATTCTAACTTCATTTCTACATAGACTGCAGCTATTAGGATTATTACCAACAAGGATACCAACAAAAACATTTTCCATCGTAAAACCGAAAAAAGCAAGAAAAATATTCCCCTCAGTACAGTGTAACCACAGTGAGCTATCATTTTTCCTACAATTGACATGTGTAACTTTTCGATGCGGTGACTTGTATAATAAAAAGATTCTCACATTCAACATGGAAATTAGTTGGTGTTTTCAAAGAATATCTTCAAACACTAAGAATACATGTTACATTAAGATGTTGAATCAAAACGGAATAGCAAGGTACTAAAATTTTAAATCTATTAAGCAATAACATATATTAATATTAAAATATTTTATTTAGAGATAACTAATTAATTAATTATTAACTAGTAAATTGTTTTTAATTAAATTAAAAATAAAACCAGTTATTTTCATATTTAATTTGTCTATAATTTTATAAGATTCATTGAAATCACAAATTTAACTAACAAAATCTGTAGAATAAAAATGCTTTTGGTGTTAAATCCATATAGTCAAAAAAAAATCTTTTAAACAATAAAATCATGATTTCACCCAAAAAAATCACTAAATTTCACCCAGAAAAATCACTAAATTTTCACCAAAAATAAGTCTACAACTCCAAAATATAACTTCAATTTATATTTTAATTTATATTTTAATTTAATATTAAATTATAAATTGAAGAAAAATTCAACTTATATTAAAATCTTGAATTATAAATTGAAGGAAAATAAATTTTAGATTAGATAAATAACCAATGAAATTATAAAAATGTAAATTTCAATTCTACTCTCCATTATTTGCTTTTAATTTAAACTTCCTTCCGACAGAGAGTGCAGCGATGGGTGTACCTAAACAATTGGGCAGCACAGTGAGGATGGAATATGTGAAAACATGGCAGGTGTACCACGTTCTCGCCATCCCCAAAATTCTCCAAACAAACTGTGCATATCTCTCCTCCTCCTTCTACATCGTTTGTTTCTTCTTTTTTGAATTGAACGACAGGTAACGCTGCTACTGTTTCTGGAGGAAGCCCAACTCTCACAGAACCCATCTGGTCTTGCTGTGCGACGAGCTGCGGATGGGGGTAGGGATGGCGGCTAAGAAAATCCAACCTCTCTATCTCCTGTTGCAGGGCGATGATCTCCTCATATTGGGCACGATCTCGACGTATTCCTGGTTCATTGTTTTCCGATTCATCGTCACTTCTAGGGCGAACAGGATGTAGAGGTATTCCTAGTTGGAAGTATGAGGATGTGCCGGGAGGTGAAATAGGACTGCCGGGGCTATGGCTATTGCTATTGACGGATTCATCATTGCTCGGGGGTCGAACGTAATACTGTTCACGCATTGCTAGAATATCAGTAGCTGTGGGAGGAGGATTAGGGTTGCGTAGCGATTCGTCGTCTATCAGGTGGCTTCTTGGGTCAACCATTGTTCAGAATTACTATTACGCTGATTGTGGTACGGCCAGAAATGGTTTTTCACAAGACCTCAATATATACCTTTGAATTACTACCCTTTGCAAATACTCAGAGTCACGAGTTAGGTTTTTCACACGACCTCAATATATACCTTTGAATACTATATACGTCGATTCAAAATTTGGAAATTTCTTCTATAATTTGTCGGTTCTTCTATAATTAAAGGTACGCCCAAAACCACTTTTCAGTACAAGAGATGATGTAGTCGAACGTGAGCTCCGTTAGCATTCATATCGGCTTTATTATGTCTATTCCATTATGGAAAAATGATGAAGGATGTTTTAATCTGCATGCTAAATCCAATGTTATGTTGGGGAATATGCTCAAAAGTAGTATTAATGTTAAATCTAAATTAATGAAAAACCATTAATATTTGTAATTTTGTTATTTATTTGATATTATTTTTTTCATATAAAACTTATATATAGTTTGAATGGATTTAATTTTTAAGAAGGCATATTTCCTTTTAACATTTTATATATTGAAATTCAAATGAGATAGAATATGTAAATTTGTGGAGATTTTAATAGTGATATCTTATATAAAGATTACTTCTTTTTCCCACAAATAAGGAAGTGTCATACACTTATTTGAATGTTAATTTGTATTCATGGACTTGGGAGTAGTGTTCTTGATCATGGGATATTTGATAAGCATGTTGTCAACCATAAGAAATGAACTACAATACTAACAAAATTACAATTTCATATTCACTAAAGAAGATCATTGAAAGATACTTTTTACCTAAAAGACTATCCCATTGATTGAAATGCCACAATAATCATTAGCTTGAGGCTAAGAGGTGGAGCTCCACATCAGATGGACAATTCCCATCTTTTTTTTTTTCTTTCTAAATTACGCTATTTCTATTATAAACATTAAAGTACAAAACTGCCTCGGCTCGGTAGAAGCACAGGCCGGGCTTGGAAATTGTTGTCTGTCTGGCTATGGGGAAATTTCGCCCATTAGCAAAGCCTGCTGACTTTTTGTCAAGTTGCCACTTGCTTGAGCTGAAACGGGTGCTAATCCCTTATATCACTTACATACGGATTATCAAAACTTAAAAGTGCAAAAAATACATCGGCTTTGTCTGCTTTGACAGTGACCATTGAAAACAAAAATTTATCAAAATTCTAGCACGAAATCATGCGAGAATTGGTCCTGGAAAGCGGTGGTCGGATCGGATTCTCTTCCTCGTTTCGGCGACCATAGTGATCTTCCGCATCCTCTTCATCGTTCATATACGACATCTTCACCATATGGGCTGTTCCATGCTGCAAGTGCGCCTACCCCCGGATGAGCGATGTGAGTCGGGCGGAAATGCGAGGGGTGCGTGCTAGGACGGGGCTTGAGTACAGAGGAGCTCAAAGCTAAGCCCAGAAGGGAGTGCACGGGGTTAACGGTCGAACGGGAGGGAGAGTGGTCTCTTCTCGCGAGAGAAATCGTGATGAGCGATGGAGGGCGGGTCGAAAGGCACAATCGAAAGCAACGACAAGCTTGTTGCGTTGAGTGCCTTATAAAATGACGCCGAGGGCGAGGAGGGCGAAAGGCTTTCGAAGCGGGGGAGGCGGCCCGAAGACAAGCGAGCGGGAGCACGAGGCGGGTGCGAGGGCGAGAAGTAGCCGACCGCCTTTGTCATGGAGACGACCGACACGAATCCCAACATACGAGAGGAATGGGATGCCTTTCGACTTGGTCCATGGAGTAACTTTGCCATTAGAATTGGAGGGTCGCTCACTCATGGACCTGCCTCGTGAGCACTTTTCTATGAAGACATTCTTTGCACGAGCACAGGCATGCGGGGCCAGGGAGGAATCGACCGAGTTACGAGGAAGAGCTTTGCGGGGAATGGAGTTAATTTGATACATATGTGTGGGAAGAATGAGAATTGAACGAACGAGGGCGAGAAGTTACTATTTGAGAAACGATGGCACCGAGACGCATCCAAACAACGGTCAAGAGCGTCTGCCGACACGAACCAATGCAAGCCTCCTTGGATGCCGGCGCCGAGACGATGCGAGCACGGAGGTGACAAAGGGCGGTGGCGAGCCGAAACAGCTCAGAAGGAATGCGAACAATGGTGCTCCCATTTCGGGGCGGTACCGCGTGAGCGGGGACGGTTCAATTGTGTGAGGAGGAGTAATTAACAAGCGCTCGGGATTAATGAGCTTGCCATTAGCGTATACCATGGGGAGCCATGTGGCCACCGGGTGAACCTCCTTGGTGTGTGCGCCGGACACGGAGGCCTCTTAACCCGCGATGTCATCCGCATCAAGTGTCGATCCATTCGCACCAACTTGATGCATTCACGAGTAGAGTTTCTATCATTGATGATGCGGATAGAGCCGTGCTTGAAAGTCGGTTGTCGACTCCTAGATTGGCCGCTGAATCATGACCTGTTGCCATCTCTCTTGGTATGAGTAAAGGTGATAGCTTGGTTTGCTTTTACCCAATTGCTAAGAGCATCAATTCGGGCTAATGTGTGGAAGCTACCTTGGCTGAATTGGTTCCATGGAGCAACGATTTGCCATCTTGATCGAATTTGAGAATCACCTTCCACAATTAGGGCGGGAAGTTGTAGAGCGAGCTAGATTGAGACCTTGCCGAATGGCAACTCGGCGAGTTGTTTGTGTCCCAACCAATGGATCGAAGTAGAAGATGGCACGGAGTTCTCCTTGGGAATTTAGAAAAATGCCTCCATATCTTGGACACGGATTCCCTTTGAGAAGCCCGTCAAAATTTAATTTGATTATCCCGAATTGGAGGAGGGATCCAAGAGATGGAATACGGGAGGGTTCTGCTTGTTGATTTTGGGCATGGAGTTATGGTGAGTTGCGATTTCGCCATATGCTGATCTCTTGAGGATGATTGGGCATATCTCCTCACTTGCTCCAAGTTGTAAGAGAGAGACTCCACAGGTTGTTTAGGTTTTCCTTAGAATGTCCGGGAGGTGGTTTGATGCTTGAAGACTCTTTGTTTCTTTCTTTCCAAAGTGCCCGAATAGGAGACACGGAATGATTTTCCAGAGAAAGTTGAGAATGGTACTGTTATGAAGTGACTGCCGATAATGTCGAAGTATCTTGGTGATGTCCCCTTGTGGTTTTGCTCACGTTGGGCTGAGAAGCAAATTTTGTTCAAAGTGGTGGCCATCGACAAGTTAGCATGGTCTTTGAATGGTTTCGGTGTCACCCATTTGCAATTTGGACATTGTGAAGGGCCACAAAAGCCGCGTTTTGTAAAATTGTCCCAGTTAAAATTCTTTTGTGGTGCAGGAACGGAGGAAAGTGGAGACTTTGGGCCATGTCCCTTTGGCCCAAACTAATTCTGATCGAGTCTTTCGGGTGAGGAGTAGGATACATTAGTACATGGGCTTCTTGTGTGGTGAATATGCCTTTGGGCGAATATCCCCATCTGAGGATATACGGGTCATCGGAGCGGCGGGTACTGCCCGGCGTTGTAGTTCCTCCTGGAGAGTTGCCCTTATGTTCTTGGGAGGTGGTAGGTTGGAGGAGAGGCAGATTACTTCAATGTTGATATTCTTCTTGTATTCGACATCCCGGCATTGGTGACCTTCAACTCTTCGACGGCATTACTGTCTTTCCGCGTTAGGAAAATTTAGAGTGTCGACAAGCTTCGGCCTTTGTTGCCGAAGTCTACAAAATCGTCTTGTCGACGACTACGACCTCCCAAAAGCGCTGGTGGATGAGGGCGTGATGCGCGGCGAGTTCCGGATGAGCGATCCACATTTGTCTCGAGGTTTGAGTCTGATCAAATCATTCATCGATGTGTTGTTGGCATACTTAACGACCCACAACTTAGCCCAAGGAGCGTGGCTCGTGAGCCATTTCCACCAAAGTCGTGCACCCGCGAACCGTTGCTGATGAGAGTTCCCCGATGATCCTGCGACTTCTTTGGGAGGAAGCGATCGCTGTTCCAATTTGCAAAGCCCATTTCCGGGTGTGAGTTGAGGAGCCCCATAGAAATCGACGCTGAAGATTTCTGATTTGATTGAGCACCCATTTGGGTGCGCAAGCACGAAAAGAGGTAGCGGCATAGATTGCGGAGCCTTTGATCGGAACCAAATGCCTTTGGCTAGGTTGAGAGCTACCGAAAGTCCATGAGGAGAAGGCGAGCCTCAAGTTTATCAGGGAGAACAGACCAAGCGAATGCTTGAGAGCGAGTCAATGAGAGGGCGCCAAGGTATTTGGCGGGGAGACGAAATACGCAAATCCAAGAATACGGGCTACAAGATTGGATTAGAGAGGGGGTAAAAAAGAAGTTGGGATTTGGAAGTATTGACGGTCATACCGGGCGAGAGAAAAGGTGCAAAATGCGTTTGAAAGACTGCTTCTTGGGCTGAAGGGAATTCAAAGAGCATGGTGTCGTCAACAAATTGTTTGGTGAGTAGAAGCGGGAGAACGCGTAAGAGTGAAATGCCCGTAAATCCCCGATTTGGACGACTTGATGAATGAGCCTGCTTCCGAACCTTCGACATAAGGACAAAAATGAAGGGAGAGAGGGTCACACGACGGATGCCTCGAAGAAACAAAAGGGTTGGAAGGAGCCGTTGACGGGGATGGAAAAGAAGGGGAAGAAGCCAGGGCTACATGACCCAACGAATCCACATCGAGTCAAGGCAAAGGCTTTGAGCGTGCTGCGAATGTAGTGCCGGCAAAGTTTGTCAAAAGCTTTGGAGAGATCGATTTTGAAAGCATACTGGTTTTTAGTGCTCTTGAGGGAATGGATGACTTCATGAGTCATGATGATACCATCCATGATTTGGCGACCTTCCACATATCTGTTTGATGCAGCGAGATGAGGAGCGACGACAAAGGCTTTGTCTCGGTAACGACAGCCTTGGAGATGATCTTGTAGATCACGTTACGAGCAATGGGGTGATATTTCTCGGTGCGGGGTTGTTCTTCTTTAGGCACCGGACGATGAAGGTGGAGTTTAAAGAGGGGGAGGAGACGGTGGGTAGCCCTTGATTCTTCCACGGTTCCCGGACTTCAATTTTAATGAGCTCCCGAAATGATAGAAAGAAATTTGCGGTAAATCCATCGGGCCCTGGTGCTTTTCCATCTTTGGTTTGTGCCATAGCTAATTCAACTTCTTGCATGGAACGGACGTAGAAGCATTTTGTTATGCTCTTCGGAGATGAGTTTGGGGAATGAAATTTGAAATGTTGCATCAATGGTAGGTACAATAGGTGTATGGTGGCCTCCTCTTGTAGCATGGTTTGGAAATAGTTCGAGAGGACTGCGTTATTTCTTCATCTTCACTCTGCACTTTTAAAAAATAGCGATTAAGTGATGTTGTGGTGCGTTTTGCATCCTTCTTTGACTAGTGGAGCGATGGAAGAAAGCAGGTGTTTGGTTCCTTTAACAATTGATTAGAGACTTTTGCCTCAAAGAATTTCTTCTGTAGATTTGCCTTTCGTCAAAGAGTTTGCTTTTGGATGCGCATTTCTTGGGTATTGGCACTCCTACGGTCTTCCTTCTTTTATGATTTTGTTGTACTTCCTCCATTTGTCTTTTGAGAATGTTGATTTCTTGAAAAATGTTGCCAAATCTTGTTGTGTTCCGAGTTCTTGATGAAGAGCCTTGAGGTATTTTAGTTTTTGCGTGGTACATCTTGCGGCCATGGGGGGGGGGGGTAAGTTGTGCAAGGCTGCGTTAACCATTTCTTGGAAGGAAGGATGCGAAAACGAAGGCTTCGAATTTGAAGGGTTTTCTGATGCGAGGGCCAAGATTGTGCCATTTGTAACGCAATGGGCCGGTGGTCGATCTGCCAAAAGGGAAGAATTGATGCCTCTAGGTCACCCCCCATGTGTATAACATTATACGAGATGGGGAATCGATCGAGCTTGGAAGCTACATGATGGATCCACGATCTTTTGTTGTTCCAAGTAAACGATCCATTGGTAAATGGGGAGATCTATCGGCCGGCTCTTGGTTATGAAATTTACAAGTGGATGCTTTCGGGGTCCGGTGCAGTTCGCACTCTGTTCGTTCTTCCATTTTGGTTACCATGTTGAAGTCCCCTATTTGCGATCCCGAGAGAGAGGATGAGCTCTGTGGTGTTGAGCGCTTCATTGTATTCCAAGAGGCTGATCTTTGTTTAGTTCCTACGAAAATAAACGTTTGAGAGATACCCATATGTATTTGTGCCAATAGGGTGAAAGATGGCACAGATGATGTTGTGGTACACATGCGGATCCGATATGACTATGGATTGAGTGTCCCATGACTATATGAAGCCCTCCGGAAAGATCCGGATGCATCTATTCTTTGCGCAGGCTGCTACTAGGCCGGTTTTTGACAAAAAAGTACCCAAAATGTCAACATTACATTTGTCTCTTGGAGAAAAGAGAATATTTGGTTTTTTCTTTTGTAACATATTTTTATCATTTTTTGTTTTTCTGAAATTTATCCGCCCTCGATGTTCCATGATATCAATTTCATGAGGAACTATTTGGCAAGAAATGAAAGAACGCGTGAGCTTGGGGTGGCCTTGGGAGTTTACTAGTATTTCCCCAATGGTAATTGTACGCTTGCCAGTCTGGTTTCTGCCCCTCTTTTTTGATTCTTTGATTACTTTGAGAAATTTGTGTCCCAGTGACTTCTTGTTTGTATACCAGAGTTGCTTGTTGCGTGCTTTGGATAGAACGCTGCCGGGGTTTCTGTTTGATGGGGCTTGATTTTTGTCAAACTCTTGGCGCTTGCAAGCATCCTCCAGGTCGATGATGTCAAGATCCCAAAACTCAAGACTCTCCAAATCTTCTTCCATAGGATTTGTAGCGTTTTGGAGTATCTTTTCTCCCTATCAGAATGTGAACTCCTACTTTAGGGCCATCCGAATCCATGGTTTACGGATGCCAAGTTAAGAAGTTTCGTGCCGGAGGGGGTTTGGAAGAGGGTTTGTAGAGGCGCTTGTCTGCGGCATTTCGAGAGGGAGGGGTTCGAGAGGGGGCATGAAGCGGGGTGGAAGTGTTGGGGTTTGGTTGAATTTGCGGAGGCATCGGGCTTGAGTTAGGCGGTGCCTCTTGCATTGGAAAGAACGGCAAAACTATTCTTTGGTAGTAAGAACACTAGAAGGAGGAAGAGGGTTTTTTACCTACGGAGTGAAGCTTTCTTGTTGTGCCTTCTGAGAGCTACTTTGGTGAAACCATACGCCGGGTTGTGTATCGACTTCTTTGTTGCGGGATGCGAGCGTTGAGGGCGGTCTGAAGAGATACTTATGGGCGCCGACATACGAAAGGGACATGCTCGTAATCCGGTGGTTGGATCCACTCAAAATCATCATGGTATATGCTTACGGCA
This sequence comes from Pinus albicaulis, assembly GCA_034641835.2. Taxonomy (NCBI): domain Eukaryota; kingdom Viridiplantae; phylum Streptophyta; class Pinopsida; order Pinales; family Pinaceae; genus Pinus; species Pinus albicaulis. Next base: position 199,590 of record JAXQQM020085127.1, read on the forward strand.
TCGGAAGGAGCCTTGTCTAGATGCATGTAAATGCGGATCCGCGCATAAGAGGTGTATCGGCCGAAGCCGGATACTCTTCGATTTTGATAAGCGCGAGACCCTTGCCAATCTCTGAAGTGTGCTCTTCGTCCCAATATTCCAGCGGCAACGAATATAGACGGATCCAAACGGGTGCCCGGTTGAAGTTTTCTTTATCGAGTTAGATCTTTCGATCCGAGTTTCTAAGGTATAGGCAGTAGGAATTGAAAAAGTATGGCCCTTCGTCCATGATTACACATTGCGATCCTCAAGGCGGAGAAGATCGCACGAAAGAACCCCTTCGGACCGAAAGAGTAACGTGTCCTTTAGGCTTCCATTTCGAAGCGATCCATCCTTGTGGGGCCTTTTACGTGGACGACGGAAAGTAAATTTGCACAATAGGGCATGATCTCGCATATATTGAATACGGGCGTTGATTCGATGGCTAGGCAAATCGATCTTGGGCCGTTCGATGCGGCCAAGGCTGCAGGGTGGAAGAGGAGGGGTCGCTTTGTCTTTGTTATTACTGCTCGAAGTCGTACGGGGTTACGTAGTTTCCCCGATGCATGTCGGCGGCGGGTGATCGGGTCGGTATGAGCGCTGAGGAATCATTATTTGCGAGGGGGGTCGGGCCCTCCCCCAAAGCTTGTTGCCATGGCCGTTGCCCAAGCGAGAGCGCTTGGAGGAGAGCTGCGCCTCGTGATCAGTCGGCTAGGGTTGCAGAAGACGCCGGTGGGTAGGGTTTCGCGTGCTCATCAGAGAATCTCTCGTTGTCTTCGTTGATGGACAATTCCCATCTTAGTCAACTCTAATTTGTTAATTTCTGCAACTAGGGTCAAATTCCACATTGGCCAACACACATTATTAAGATAATAATTTAATTAGATTCCTCTTCTCGAAAGGATCAAAATCAACCTATAGATCACCCTAATTCGTTAAGAAAAAGTTAAGTTGTGAATTAATTTATGAATCAACCTAATCGGTTAAGTAAAATTTTAGTTATGAACTAATTTATTATTTTATGGAGTCGGCCCCTATTTGCGTGTTGATCTAGTCAATGCCCCAAGTGTTCACTCACAAAGTTATACATAGAAACAACTTCAAGTTCATTTAGACACATTAGCTCATGAGATCTCCTCAATGCTATTTTCGTTTTTTGTCGTATTTTCAATTTCTCGCTCCCACACGTATATCTACAGGAGCTCACGCAAAAGGTCGAGATCACAAAAGTGATCACACATCAAATCTAGGTCATATGAAGCAATGTCGCAGGCAGGAAAGGCTAAGGTGATGACCTAGGTCAGCAAAGCCACTCGCAGGTTGTGTTGTTCCCACAGACAAGGACCCTGAAACTGTTGGCTAAGCTTGTTAAGGGTGCGGCCTAGTCACTATAGAAATTTGCTGAATAATGAAGATTTATTCACCGAGATTATCCTGGTCACACACTAATTCGAATTCTTGCATAACAAATAACCTCTTCTACAATTGATCATCAATATGCAGAAATAGAAAGCAGTCGCATGCGCTCATTAAAACATAATCAAGCACACATCTCAACACAGTATGTAATGGGGAAAGATTATAGCTGAAAACCCCCAGCTATTTTGTATATTATAATGGAAGAGAACATGTAACAATACATAGCACAATACTCCTCACAAGTACTCATACTATCTCCAAAAGTTACACACAAACTAGCTTAGTTTTGAACAAGTCACTGGTTCAAAACTCCTCCACTGTTTGCCTGCCTCTACTACGCAATCCAAGTGAGTAATGAATGAGATCCAAGTTCGAATCCCACTAGCTCCAACTGCACAATCCTCACTAGCAATCTCCTCCAATGCTTGTGCAAATCTCATGCACAACTAATGTCACAACTAATAGCAAACCGTCTCTTTCACCTATCTCTTCCACTGGTCTCCACTGAACTGTCCATGCACTGGTGTTAACTGATGTGTTCTTTAGTTGAATAATGAGTTAATAATTAGTGAATTAATTAATAATTAATTCACACCACTCATCTCTAGTGTATTAACCAGTTTAACTAAATACAACTAGTTCAACTAAGTTAAACCAAACACAACTCCATCAACTCCTCAATCAACTCCTCCAAAACTCTGCCACATGAGTCTAACTGAAGTCAACCATGCAATAGCTCAACCAAACCCCTAGGAATAGCGTAATTCCTTTGTCAGCTGCATGGGCCACATCCGTAGCTCAAACTGAAGTGCGTCAAGAGAATAAGATAATGTTTATAGTCCAAATATTATTAAGAGCTAATAATATTTGACTGTTCTATTTTTAGCTCAACCGTCTAAAAATAGAAACCACCCAATATCTAGAAATAGAGGTCCATCTATTTTTACCAACTAGACCAATCATCCATAAATAGCATCTTGCAACTCATAGACCATGATCCATATGTCTAAAAATAGACAAGGTCTAAAAATAGACTTTGCGCCAAAAATAGCCTGTGGGCCCACTTAGTGAAGGCGACTTCATTTCACTAAGCTCCATCATCTTGTTGCATTTTCAACACTCCCTCTCAACAAGATATGGATTATATGCAACCCCTATCCTGCCTCTGTGGAATTCGAATTTGCTCCCAGTGAGCACCTTCGTCAAGATGTCAGCATCCTGATCCTCCGTGGGAATATATGAGAGTAACATGATTCTCCGCTGCACACAATCTCTGATATGATGGTACCTGATGTCGATGTGTTTGGATCTATCATGAAATACTGGATTAGCCGAGAGTTTAATGCAACTCTGGTTATCACAATAAATCACGGTAGGCTCCAAGTGTGACCCGAACAACCCGACCAGGATCTTCCTCATCCATATGGCCTCGCATGTAGCCAAGCTTTCTGCCATATACTCAGCCTCTGCTGAACTGAGTGCCACGAATCTCTGCTTCCTGCTGTACCAAGAAACTGTTGTCGACCCGATACTGAAGATCCCTCCAGATGTGCTCTTTCTGTCCGTTGGGCTCCCTGCCCAATCTGCATCCGTGAAGCCACATAGCTTCACCTCATCCTCCTATCTGTACCACAATCCATATCCCGATGTGCCTCTAAGATAATGCAATACATGCTTGCCTGCCTTCCAGAAGAGCTTGGTAGGCTTAACCATAGCTTGCGAAAGCTGGTTAACAGCATAGCATATATCGGGTCATGTATTGACCAGATACATAAGCGACCCCACCAACTGTCGATAAACAGTGGCATCCACTACCTCCGCTGAAGTAGCATCCTCCTTCCTCCAACCTCCAAGAAGAGGAGTATCAACAGGCTTGCAGCCATGCATGTTGAACTTCTCCAGTATCTCCCGGGCATACTTACCCTGAGAAACAAACAGTCCATCACTACGCTGCCAAATTTCCAATCCCGGGAAATAATGAAGGAGGCCCAAGTCCTTCATCTCAAACTCTCTAGCAAGATCCTCCTTGCATGAAAGTATCAACAGCTCATCACCCGTCAAAATCAGATCATCTACATACAGTACAATGATCAGCAACTTCCCCTCCACCACAATCTGGTACAGGTTAGGATCCGCCTCACTCTTGGAGAATCTAAGTCCGGTGAAGTAACTGTCTATCCGTGTGTACCAAGCACGAGGTGCTTGCTTCAACCCGTAGAGTGCTCTCTTGAGTCTACACACATGCGACTCACTGCCGAAGATCTCGAAACCTTTGAGCTGCTCTATGTACACCTCCTCCTCAATGACTCCGTTGAGGAACACAGTCTTCACATCCATTTGATGGATGTGCCACCCCATCTGCGCTGAGAGAGCTAGGATCATCCGTATGGAAGAGTACCTTGCGACAGGTGCAAAGGTCTCCTCATAATCAATCCCCTCTATCTGTGAGAAGCCATGGGCAACAAATCTTGCTTTGTACTTCTCCACACTCCCATCAGCCGCCTGCTTCACTTTGTAGATCCATCGCGAACCCACCACTGATTTCCCTTCTGGTCGTGGGACAATCTCCCATGCACTATTTCTGACAATCGAATCATACTCTTCCACCATGGCATCTACCCATGTGAGATCCTCCACATCTTCCTCGAAAGAGGATGGCTCTGTCATGACAAATTTGCTCATAAGAGCCATGTATCCAGTGTACCGATCCGGTGACTGTCTCTATCTGCGCTGTGTTGTAGGTGGTCCTACAACCTTCTCTGCATCTCAAGCCAGTCGCTCAGATTCTGTAGTGCGCTTGCACCCTCTGATGGTTGGCGCTACATGAGTGGTCTCTTCCACTCCATGAAATTCCTCTTGTGGCTGATCCACATCCGGAAGCTCATCCTTAAGAACTAATAGCTCCTCATCTGCATGCAAGTGTGGCTCCCTCTCAAGCAAACACTGCATGGCTTTCTCCTCCTGAAATTTGATATCCCGTCGCACAACAGTATTGCAACTATCTGGAAAATACACACGATAGTTGTGGGGCGTATTAGTGTACCCCACAAATATCCCAACCTCTGCAGTCAGATCCAGCTTCTTTCTAGCATCCTTCGTCACATGCATGTAGATAGGTGAACCAAAAATCCTCAAATGGAAAATATCAGGTCTCTTACCAGAAAATGCCTCCTCCGATGTACTCATGCCAACTATCTTGTGAGGACAACGGTTCTACACATATACTGTAGTATTGCATGCCTCCCCCCACAAGTGAAGGGGTAGGCCCTAGTCATGCAACATCACTCGTGCAACACCCATGATCGTTCTATTCTTTCGCTCAGCAACCCCGTTCTACTGTGGGTTATGGGGTGCAATGAGCTCTCTCCGAATCCCTTCTCCGCTGCAAAAGTCCTTCAATTCAGCAGAGATGAATTCACCACCATTGTCACTCCTAAGAGCCTTCACATGCTTCCCCGATTCCTTCTCAACCAGCGCCTTGAACTCACAGAACTTTGAGTATGTCTCGCTCTTCTTCTGCATGAAGAAGATCCAGCACTTCCGAGAGAAATCATCAACAAATATCACATAGTACTTGTGCTTTGTTGTCAAAGCTACTGAGAAAGGTCCACACATGTCTGTGTGGATTCTCTCAAGGACCGTCGTGGCGCGACTATCCTTCTCGTGAAAGGTGGCTTTCACAAATTTTCCCAAGGTACACCCCTTGCACTGATCTGACTGCGCAAGAGTGCCCTTAGGAAGCCAGTATAAATCTGCTGCAGTATCTTCAAAGCTCCATGGTGAAGGTGGCCCAATCTCCAGTGCCACAGCTCGCCATCATCCCATCTCACCACTTCTCCTGCCTTGCATGCCATTGTTGCGCAGCCATCTACTTGCTACTGATAAAGGTTCTTGACTCGAACCCCTATCTTCTGGGTCTCTCCAGTTGTCTTACTGCGCAGGAAAGCCTTTCCCTCGTTGATGACCACATCATACCCCTTGTCTTCCAACATCGCCACAGAGATCAGATTCTTCATCAATCCTGTAACATGCAAAAATTCCTTCAATAAGAAGGGTTTACCAGACTCCCTCTCAAAGGAAATGGTACCGATACCGGTCGCACTGTATCTACCATCATCGCCCATATCGATGTGCACTCCAAGATCTTTCTCCTCCAGATCTGAAAACAAATCTCGATCTCCGGTCATGTGAAATGACACACCACTGTCCAAGAACCATACTGATCCCATCACACTTGAGACCAAGCATGCGATCAGCGAAAAATCCAGCTCGAACTGGGAGGCCAATGCCTCTCCCGCTGCAGATCCAGCAGCATGCTTATTTTTCTTCTTCTGCGGACAATTTGTTTCATAATGTCTATGTTGGTGACAGTGAAAGCACTTCACCTTGGACATGTCTTACTTCTTGCCTTTCGCACCAGACTGAGAAGCTTTCTTGCTCTTCCCCTTCTTTGCTTTGGCAGCCAAAGTGCAATTTTCTTCATCAGATGCCTTTGATGAAGATCCGTCCCTGGTAGTCTGCCTTATCTCCTCTTTCATGAGATCTGACCAAAGTCGCTCCCATCTCGGCAACTTCTCCCGACCATTGACAGAGTTTTGATAGGAATGCCAACTCTTCGGAAGACCAAGGAGAGCCAGGTCCACCAAGTCCTCATCATCGACAGTCACCCCCACACTTCCCAGCTCATCTCTGCATTGAGTCAACTTCGTGAGGTACTTGGCGATACTATCACCTTTCTCCATCTTAATGTTTCTGAGTTTATCCTTGAGCGCCAACTTCCTCTGGTCGCTCTTGCTCTTGAATAGATCTTTCAACACTTTCCACATCAAATATGGAGAAGCTTTTCCATGCAGGCTGGATACAATGTGATCCTTCACGCCCTCCAACAGAATCCTTCGACATTTTTCCATCTTCTTTTGCCAAGCCTCAACTTGAGCAGCATCAGTAGGCTTTGGGATCTCATCATCTATGAACTCCTTCAGCCTGTTATCATCTAATACTGCCTCCATTCTGTCCTTCCATGCAACATAATTCGAACTACCCTCAAGGGCATATTCCAGTCGCAAACCATTGAAAGACATTTCAACTCCGGCACCAAGAAAAAAAACTGCTTGCAAAATTCGAATTCCAAGCTCAAAACTCAACTGCTTCTGGATCTATGAGAAAAAATTATTTCTAGCACAGAGATCGACTGTAGGGGCATTTACTGGATATATCACCTTTCAGAGAAAGGATGGATCTAGAGGCTACCTGGCCCGTTACAGACTCTGTCTACTGAAATAATTGTAATCACTGTAATAGATCCCGATGATCAATTCTCTCACTCCGATACCATGTAGAAATTTGATGAATAATGAATATTTATTCACTAAGATTATCCTAGTCACACACTAATTCAAATTCATGCATAACACATAACCTCTTCTACAATTGATCATCAATATGCGGAAATAGAAAGCAGTCGCATGCGCTCATTAAAACATAATCAAGCACACATCTCAACACAGTATGTAATGGGGAAAGATTATAGCTGAAAACCCCCAGCTATTTTGTATATTATAATGGAAGAGAACATGTAACAATACATAGCACAATACTCCTCACAAGTACTCAATACTATCTCCAAAAGTTACACACAAACTAGCTTAGTTTTGAACAAGTCACTGGTTCAAAACTCCTCCACTATTTGCCTGCCTCTACTACGCAATCCAAGTGAGTAATGAATGAGATCCAAGTTCGAATCCCACTAGCTCCAAATGTGCAATCCTCATTGGAAATCTCCTCCAATGCTTGTGCAAATCTCATGCACAACTAATGTCACAACTAATAACCAAGCAGAAGCTCTTTCACCTATCTCTTCAAGTTCAATCCTTTGAGCGTCGCTGTGGATTTTTACCTGCTTATTTAGTTGAATAATGAGTTAATATTTAGTGAATCAAATAATATTTAATTCACCCCACTCATCTCTAGTGTATTAGCCGGTTAAACTAAATACAACTAGTTCAACTAAGTTAAACTGAACACAACTCCATCGACTCCTCAATCAACTCCACCAAAACTCTGCCACATGAGTCTAACTGAAGTCAACCATGCAATAGCTCAACCAACCCCCTAGGAATAGCGTAATTCCTTTGACAACTGCATGGGCCACATCCGTAGCTCAAACTGAAGTGTGCCAAGAGAATAAGATAATTTTTATAGTCCAAATATTATTAAGAGCTAATAATATTTGACTGTTCTATTTTTAGCTCGACATTCTAAAAATAGAAACCACCCAATATCTAAAATAGAGGTCCATCTATTTTTACCAACTCAACCAATCATCCATAAATAGCATCCTGCAACTCATAGACCATGATCCATATGTGTAAAAATAGACATAGTCTAAAAATAGACTTTGCGCCAAAATAGCCTGCGGGCCCACTTAGTGAAGGCGACTTCATTTCACTAAGCTCCATAATCTTGTTGCATTTTCAATAGTCACACGGGTCAGATTGGCTTGATTTGAAGATGAGCCATGGGCACAAAGTGTTGTGGTAGCGGCTTAGAGCATCAAAGTGATCCCGGTCCATCAGCTACCAGATTTACCCATGACCTTTTATTTCTATGATGTGATTAGAATTGAACTGAAAAGAGAATTAAAAGAACACATATGCATGCTTTAAGCAAGAGGAAATAAGACAAAAATCATCAACTTAAGAACACGAGACATTAATAACAGAGTTCACCCAGTGTGACCTATGTCTTCGGGCCCGATTTGTCAAAATGCGGTAGGCCACTTCATATAGTGTTGGAAGATGTGATGTACATGGATGGTTTTCTCTGTCATACAAGGATATGACCTCAACATGAGTGATTTATCTCTCCACGAGACGTTTTTCTAGAATAAATCTCGCTCATAATGGACCTCCTATCAGCATGATATAATCTCACATGAAGAAAAAAACAAGATCTCACAACGTGAATCAAGAAAGGATCTAGAAATCATAATACATCTCATAGCAAAAAGAGGCGCATGATCAAACTTCATATACCTCAACCCCTGAAGTTAGTTGATGAAGCAGATGCTTAGTTGTTGAATCTAGTTTCACCATCAAGATCGTGGCACTGAGGGGCATAGAATTGATTGTCCACACTTGATAATTTGACACCGTCATTCCAATCTAGAAAATGGTTGAAAGATGGGAAGATCTGCTGCTAAAATGGACATCACCATTGATTTCTTATCACCGAAAGGTGTAAAATAGATATAAAGTTTGTCGAAAATGAACTCCCAAAATTTTTATGCCTCGAGGAATCTTTTTAATGCCCTCAAGATTCCCTAAGATTATATTCTGTTGGGAAATCTACAAATCTATTGCTCAGATGGCCATTCTGACTTTACCATCACATTCCCTACAAAATTCTGGTTAAAATGACTATAAACTTCATATCATTCTGACAAAATGAAAATTTACCTCCCTCTGAAATCATTTAGGCATTAAGGAATATTTCTTGCAACAGATTCTCTGCCTCGAAAAGCATGTCTGCACATGATTTCCCTTCCCGTTCCGCTGGTCCGCCTCTTACCTCCCGTGAAAGTGAGCTTTGGGTTTTATATAATGTTTTTCGTGGTGGAGTTTTCAATGAATAGCACATGGGGTGTTGGTTAAGGGCATAACTGTTAAGGCGGAGGTCAGGGATTCCAACCCCACCGACCCCACCCAAATTGGCATTTTTTTGAAAAAATATTAAATATGGGGCAATGTTAGCCACCTATAATACTTGATTATACCAAAAGGTGGCTAAGAATTTTTGAGCCTCCAAGGAACAAATTTTATTACTAAAAATTGTTGGCTCTTGAAGACTCCTTGAAGGCCTCATGCCTTTGTCCAAAAATCTTCATTACTATTTCCATTTTATACTCAAACAATTCTATTGATTCCAAGTGAAAGACTACTGAAAGACCTTCATTTTCCCTCTTCTCAAACCTTCATTTGCTCCCCTTTTCTCCATAGAAACTCCCTTGTTTTCATAAATCCTCTTCTTCCATTTATGAAAATCACTTTCCCATAGTTAAAAACCCATTTTTTAACTATCCTAAAACCATCAAATTCCATTGAAACTTGTAAATATTTCATGCCTGATCCGCTTTTTCCTTTGTAAAACCCAAAACCCACTTTCCCGAAGTTATTAACCAAAAACCAAAGTCACGTGTTCTAATATGAAAAAATTGGTAGATTAAAAAGACCTGATCACGCAATCGCGATCAGAGAATTCACAATGGGTTGATCGGAAAGACCAGGCCCGTAGTTCCGATTGCGATTGGCCTTTGATGTACTAAGCCCCGGGCCCTTTGCATTCCGTATATCCGAAGGCCCCGCAGGCGGGTGCCTATCCTTTATATATTTTTTATTTCCGCCCCGATCCATTAAACCTTTGTTTATATTAAAAACTTTGGGTTTTGGGATATTATAAGGGTTTCCGCAGGTTCGTTCTAAAAACTAATCTGCACCGTTGATCGTAAGCCGATCAAACGGCATGTGCCCAATCGCATCGGGGTTTTCCATCGCATACACTTGTTTGCTCCCGCTGATCGGCCATCCCTCGATTCATTCTCCACCATTGATCTGACCCTCAGATCAATGATCCGCGCTACATCGCATCACAACTTTTCATCGGTGCATTTATTTTTTCGCCCCGATTGTCGATCCTCGATTGGTTATCCATCGTTAATCTCCTCTGCACCTTCCGTGATCCAATGGTCCGCACTTAATCACATTGAAGTTTTCCATCGCATGCATTTATTCTTTCCCCCGATTGTTGTTCCTCCGATTCACTCCCCGCCGTTGATCTGATCCTCGGATCCAACAGCCATCGCTTAATAGCCTCCGCCCTCCCGATCGCGCAATCGCATCGGAGTTTCTCATCGCACCCTTTTCCTCCTCCCGCCGATTGCGATTCCCCAATTAGATCTGGACCGTCCACGTGTCCAGAGCCAACGGCTGTGATTTTTTCCCCACCTTCTAAGCAGTTTAACCCAAAAAACGTAGGATTTCTTAATCGTTTTTGTGTTTTGCAGGTGTTTTAATGGTTTTCCACTGTATAATGAAGGAAAGCCGAGGGTTGGGAAAGATTTTTCCTATGCCTTCGAGCTATTAAAAAGAACCATTCACAAGTTTAAATTCAATGATTTATCAATATTTCATGAGCATTGATAAACACGTAAAATGGCCTGTGTGGCCCTGCACATCGACAAGACAATTTTTTATTCAAAAGAACAATTAAAGATTAAAGTTTGAAGACAAAGCACAGCAGATGAAGATTGAAGATGGATATGGGGAATTACGGCTAAGAATGATTATCAAAAAGCCTAATTCCTTGGATTAAAACACAGTCAACAGAAAATCATAAATGTTTCACTGACAGAAAGGCTTCCACCACTTCAAATGAGGCGAATTGATTCCTCAGCTACCAAAAGAGCCACCTATTGCCTCGAAGCATTCAAACATAGGCTGAACTTACTACAGAATCAGATATTTTGCCTCAACGCAGCCGAGGAGTTACTGCTGCAACGAAATAAATACAGAAATATCCGTAGAGTAACTCCACACAGCACACAGAGCCTCAAAGTCAAATAAAGCTCCCACCGAGGTTTGATATTTATTGTAAAACAGTTAGTACAGTAGTCCACCTGTAAACTTCTCCATCGGGCCCCTCAAAAGGCCGAGAAGTCTTGAATCTGTATTAATTGCCTTAAGATATCTTTTGTTAGATTTCACCTCCTCATTCCTCTATAAATACCTCAGTAGAAGATGAGAAATCGTTGCTTGCAAAACTTTGAAATACATTTGAGCTCAAACTTCTGATTGTTAATAGTGTTCACTGGCCCTTGGAGCTCTGCTTGTGATAGATTAGTTAGGCTAAGTAGTCAAGATGATTGTTGAACTGAAACATTGGACTTGAAGACTGTAACTAGTTTGACATCAATATAAAAGTTGTTTCTTGGGATCCTGGTCTATATCATCGGTGAAGTGCTTCTTTATTTGTTATTGTTCTCCTTCTATGTATGTCATATTGTTCACTATTCTCTGATAAAGAACAACAATTATAGAGTTAGGACGTATTGTATATCAGTAACCTTCTCTAAACTGAAAGCTTTATCTGAATGTTTTCCTCTAACTTTTTCATTTAAGAATGATTTAATACAATTTAAGCAGTTAGGAATGTTGGAGTTCCCTCGTCCTACTATTTGCTTTAAACCTTGTTCTTGAAAGTTATTTTCCTTGTTTTCTTATTAAAGATGACTATGGAAGATATGGTGTGCCCTTGTCCTAGTTTTTTCTCCAAAAGCAGATTCTGAAAGTTTCCCTTGGTGTTGACTGAAAGCAGACTAGGTTAAAAGTACCTTATCTGATCTTAGGTTATACTTTGTCTTCTCTTATGTGTTTTCATACTTTCTGAAGGTAATTATGTGGATTACTGGATTGTTTGTCAATTAAGCTGCTTTAATACAAAGTTGCCCAAGAAGTCAATGGTTAGCCCTGCACTTGGTTGGTTTTAAACAGTTACTTAAGAGGCTTTTCTTGTTTGGACTAACTATAAATCCTTTGTGAAATTATTATTAGTTTCCACCCCTTTCAACACTTTATTGTTTCCATTCCATCACTCTAATCTCAATAATCTTGTGGTATAGATGACTTGCCCCTTGGATCACTCTTGATGTTGTTGCCCAATTAAAGCCCTGTTATGACTCCATAGCCCAATGGACTAAAAACTAGCGTTATATCTATCTTTTAGCCAAAGATGTTCTATTTGCTTGCAACTTCTCACCTTTGAAACTCTTTGCATTTAGGACTTTACGCCTCAAATAGTAATCATGCTCAACCATCCAAAAAACAAAATAAACCCTTGGCCTTCATAACTAGCCTAATATCAAAACCCCAAACTTCAAAGACAAATCCATCTTTGTACATATTGGAGAGATCCCTCTCCGGATTCAGGAGGGCTAGATCCTAGAATCCCAAAGTTGGTTGAAACGATGTTGTTTCTGTAATTGGACTCTGCCAATATTTCTAATAAATTACATATCCCTAACATTTCTTTCGACTCCGCTAGGGATACTTCCCTAAAACACTTCAGAAAACTGTGAGAGTTAAAAGCAGCCTTTTCAAGCACTACCAAACGAATGGTAATCATGATAAAACTTGTTTGAATCAGTGAAAAACTAGGTAAACCCTAGGATTCTCTCAAGACTTTATCCAACCTTGATAAATCAGCTAGCTTAGCCATAAGAGTAAACTGTCTTCATCTCATAACCGTAGCTAAGTTCTGAAACAGAGTTAGCATATTCTTGGAAACCACACAACTGAAAAATAACTTAGAAAACTTAAAAATATTTCAGATTGGTATTTAATAAACATTGGTGTGGACCATAAAACCTTTTACCTCCTTAGGAGCTAAAAACTTCCACTTGGCGACTCCACAATCCTTATCAGACCTTAACACTCCACCGGGCAGAACCCACATCATTATAACATCATTCAAACTCAGTTAGAGGACTATAGGATTGAAATTTAGGTAAACAGGTTAGTTAACCATTCAAAGACTGTCATATCTGGTTGAACTTGTCTTGTTTATTTGGGTCTAAAAAACACAACATAGTGGCTCCTAGAAAGATTCACACTAGAGCCCATCCTAACCCTAATCCACCTGAGATAGTTGATAACCCAGAAAGTATCCTTTGGAAGTCTCCTAGGATTAAATTATCAACTGTTTTCAGATCACCCTTGAGAGCTAATTCAGTCCCTAAAAATATTTCAGCTCTACAACAATCACAAGATGACTTAGTAAATCCATTTAGAACTAGGTCATTTGATGATATAATTAAGCTAGATTCCGAGTCTTCACTTTCATCCTCGGAGACAAGTGAACATCCTGGTAGTAGAAAAACACCACCACCTGATCTACTCTTCTTGTTGAATTTAGGTGTCTCTCGAACAAGATCAGCTCAGCAATCTACTGTTGTTCCGTCCACATCTACTCATCCTTCATCCATTGTTCGAACCACTCCACTTCGGCCCACCTTCCCTTTTGTCAGCCCACCTATGAATCCACCTCCACCTCCTATCATGGCTGCATGGTATGCTCCCCTAGTCCTTCCTGTACCATTAGTCAATCTTCCACAGGACTATTAGTCCAAAATTCCATTATATGATGCTAGCAATGCTGCAATTGCATCACAACATGTGGATAAGATGAATGAATACTTTGACATAAATGAAATTGATGATGATTCTGTCAAGCTTAGATTATTTTCTCAAAGCTTAGGGGGAGAAGCAACAAAATGGTTTAAAAGCTTAGCCCCCCATAGTATAAACAATCTCCCAGGCTTCCATCAAACTTTCTTAAACAAATGGGAAGTGAAGAAGAATCCCCTCCAAGTCCTTTCTGATTACAAGAACCTCCATAGAAACCCTAGGGAAAGTGTCCAAGCTTATTGCACTAGGTTTAATAGTTTGTATAATGCACTTTCCCCAGAACTAAAACCTCCACAAGGCTCAGAGTTAAACAAGTTTCCTGAAGGGTTTGACTCTGACATGACTTATTCGCTAAGAGAGAGAGATTTTGCAACTCTTGAAGATATGCAAAGAGGCGCTCTTTCTGTGGAATTCAACTTAATGGAGAAGAGAGCAAGGATGAAAGCTAAAAAGAGAGTATCCTTTAGAGAGGAATCCACACCTTCTACTTCCAACTCAAAAATGGAAAAAATGATGGAGGGGATGATGAAAGAGATGAGCATAATTAAGAGAGCACAAGCAAGTCAAAATCAAAATGCTCCTCAAAATAGAAACCAAAACCAAAATCAGAATGCTAGAAGGAACCAACCTCCAAAAAGACTTAGGGAAGATGATCAGCAGATCGCTCCTCCCTTTCATGAAAATTATGTAAGTGAGGTTGAGGAAACAGATGAAATAACATAGGAGGAGATCAACATGTTTGGGGTAGAGCATGATGACTTTGAAGTTCATTATGATAAAAAACAAGGTCTTTATACACCTTATGATGACAAATGAGATGATAATGAAAATTATTATCAAGACATGGAAAATGTCATCATAGAACCTCAAAGGGAATATGACCTTAGAAGAAAAACTAGTCAACAGCCCCCCAACACCATAACCTCTGACAAATCTTCACAAAACAACACTACAAACAAACCTAAAGTTGTCAAAAAAAAGGATAAGATAGTGGTTGTAAATTCTGATAAGGGAAAAGAGAAACGCACTCAAAACAAAGAAAAACAGAGTGTAGACCTTAGTAGTACTGACACTTCAGCTAGTACTCCTGTGAAAACAATTTTATCAAGTGTAAATAAAACAAATCAGCAAGCTGATATTGCTGGTAGAGTGGCAGCTAATAAGGCTGAAACAAGCACTTCAAAGAACCATTTTCCCTTCAGCCTTGAACAAGAAATTTCCAAGCTTAAAATCTTTGTTCCCTTGACTGAGTTAGCTGCCCAACATGTATATAGAACCCAAATTTTGAAGGCTTTAAATATAGAGGAAAATGGAGATACCTTCAATCTCAGTGATGACCAGCCAAAGCTTATTTTCGGTCCAAAGATTGAAGGTAGATACCAAGAGGGACCTGTCCCTCCTTTCTACGTGAGTTTAAACGTTCATGAAAAAAATTTCACAATGCTATGCATGATTCTGGGGCTTCTCATAATTTAATGCCTAAAGTTGTGATGGAGAGCCTTGGTCTTGAAATCACCAGACCTTACAAAGACTTATACTCCTTTGATTCCAGCAGAGTAAAATGTTTAGGATTAATCAAAGACCTCTGTGTTAACTTAGCCTAGATTCCAGCCAAATGCTTACTCATGGACATTGTGGTGGCTGATGTGCCCCCAAAGTATGGAATGTTGTTATCTAGATCTTGGGGGGCTAAGTTACAGGGGACTATGCAGATGGACATGACCTATGCAACTATCCCTGTCTTCAATCAAACCAGAAGACTTTACAGGGAGTCTCATATGTAATACACAGTTACAAGTCAAGACAGACCACCAAACTCTCCCCTTTATTCTATAAATACAGGCCTCGATTCTTTTATCCTTTTTAATGAAGAAGTTTCAGATGAACAAGTAACTTTAATAGAATTAATGGCCGATAGAGAGGGGGAGGTAAATACCACAGAACTGTCGAAACAGTTTGCTGAACCTTTAAACAACAACAAACCAAATGTGTGTCTTGAACTACAAGTCATGTGTCCCTTGCTTCTAAACGTTGAGAGTCAGGAAAATATTCCCCAAGTAACTGAAAATCAAGGGGAATCAAAACATCTACAACTAAGTTCAGACATTCAACAACAATCAGAAATCACGTTAGTTAGAGAGGACATTCACCAAACAAATGAAACTGAAAATAGTCCTCTATGGAGTATGCATTTCGATGGGTCGTGCACTAGAAATAATGCTGGTGCAAGTGTCCGGATTCGCAGCACTGTAAGCAACCACACTGAATGCATTTCCTGTAAGTTAAACTTCCAGTGTTCCAACAACGTAGCGGAATACGAGTCCCTTCTCTTAGGTTTGCTTTTGTTGAAAAAGTTAGGAGCCAAGAGAATTAAAATTCACGGGGATTCGGAATTAATCATAAGGCAAGTCAATAGGGAGTATAATGCTCATCACCCCAGACTTAGGGCCTATCGGAATGATGTCGTGGATCTTTTAGAAGCTTTCGATGAGTCCCAATTATTTTTCGTCCCGAGGAAGGGAAATATTATAGCCCATAATCTAGCCTCTACTGCTAGAACATGTCTAACGCCATATGACGACACAACTCAGATTAAATTCAGACCATCTGTGCCTGATAACGAAAAATATTGGTAGGTGTTTGAAAACGACAAACAAATAGAAGACTTCATGCAATTCAGAAATGAATTCGAATTACACAGTTCGGACTCAGATCATGATACAGACTGCAGCGAAGAAACTTTTCTTGATAAGGAAGAAACGTCCCCTGAATTTGCTAATATAAACCTGTTATCTAGCAAACTTGAAGGTGAAACAGAAACGAATGTGGAGTCTGAAACAGAGGAGTTAGAAACTCTGCACTCCAAAGATGAAAGTTTTCCTAAGGGTCTGACCCCTTTAGAAGAGTTGTTTGATTTTAACGATGTGGCAAAAAAGCCAAAACTGGAACCTGTAGAGACTGAAGTGGAAGAGTGTAATATAGGCAGTGAGGAAAAACCAAAAATGATTAAACTGTCTAAAACTTTACCAGCTCACATTAATCTCAAATACATAGAGCTGTTTAAAGAGTTTTCTGATGTTTTTGCATGGAGTTATCAAGATCTTAAATCCTATGACATTGAAATAATACAGCACAAAATTCCCCTCAAGGAAAACCAAAAACCATTCAAACAGAAACTACGCAGAATAAACCCTGTCCAGTTGTTGTTGGTTCAGAAGGAGATCATGAAAATGTATGATGTTGGTATTATTATCCCTGTTAGATATTCTGAATGGGTATCTAATCTGGTGTCTGTTAGGAAGAAAACTGGAGAAATTAGGCTTTGTATAGACTTTAGAGACTTAAACAAATCTTCATTAAAAGAGAACTACCCTTTACCCAAGATGGATCACATTTTACAAAGGGTGGTAGGGTCTAAAAGAATTTCTTTGCTGGATGGCTATTCAGGGTACAATCAGATCTTAGTTTACCCTGCTGATCAATTAAAGACAGCCTTTACTACACCCTGGGGCACTTTCATGTATGTGAAAATGCCCTTTGGTCTAATGAATGCTGGAGAAACCTTTCAAAGAGCCATGGACATGGCATTTTCGGAGGAACTAGGCTTCTTCATCATTATCTATCTAGATGATGTTACTGTGTTTTCAAAAACAGATGAAGAGCACTTAGAACATCTAAGAAAGGTTTTCGAGAAGTGCAGAAAGTTTGGGATATCTTTAAACCCTAAGAAGACACTATTTGGTCTCGAAGAAGGTAAACTTCTTGGGAACATTATTTCAGAGGAGGGTATAAAGATAGATCCAAAGAGGATTGAGGCCATATTGTAAATCTCTCATCCTCGAAACATCAAAGAGTTGCAATCTTTCATTGGAAAGATCAACTTTTAAGAAGGTTCATCCCCAATTTGGCTGAGCTCCTTAGGAATATCACAAACATGTTAAAGAAGGAGCAAGGGGTAAAATGGACCTTGGAAGCAAAGAAGTATTTTGAGCTGGTGAAACAAGCGTTAACCAAAACACCGGTTCTGATAAGTCTTGATTTTTCAAAAGATTTTTATATCTTTTCATTTGCATCGGAACATACCATATCTGTTGTCCTTTTATAGAAAAATTCACAAGGACAAGAGCAGCCTATTGCATTCTTTAGCAAGGCATTGAGGGATTCCCCTTTGAAGTATAACATTATGGAGAAGCAAGCTTTTGCTTTGGTTAAAGCTTTGAAAGACTTTAGAGTGTACATCGTTCATTCACACACTATTTCCTTTGTCCCAAATTCAGTTGTTAAAGACATTCTAACTCAGGACCCAGATGGTAAGAGAGGTAAGTGGATTGCTATTGTTCTTGAATATGATTTAGAGATAAAACCCACTAAACTCATCAAAGGCCAAGGTCTAGCTAGATTAATGGCTGAATCAAATTTTGAAGTTCTTGATATTAATATGATTAATGCTTTAGATGACCAAGAAGAATTCTCAACTCCTATAGTTGAAGATCATTTTATGAAGTCTCCTTGGTATGTTGATATTGTTTATGTTTTGCTTAAATTGAATACACCTCCCGGTTTAACAAAAACAAAGGCAAGATTCCTGAAATTGAAAGCTGTAAACTATTGCATTATATATAAATGTCTTTATTGGAAAAATGAAAGTGGTCTATTGCTTAAATTTTTTCCTGAGTTTGATGCAGAGAAGGTTAAGCATGAATTCCATGAAGGAGAGTGTGGAGGTCATTTTTACTCGAAGACAACAGCCAACAAAATTTTGAGGGTTGGTTTCTATTGGCCCACCCTTTTCCATGATGTACACCAGATGATCATAGCCTGTCATAAGTGTCAGCTTTTTGAAGGCAAAAGAAAGCTGCTACCCCTCCCTCTGCATCCAATCACTGTTGAAGCCCCCTTTCAACAATGGGGACTTGACTTTATAGGAGAAATCCATCCACCATATTCTGCCCAACACAGATGGATTCTCACCGCCACATAATATTTCACTAAGTGGATAGAAGCCCTTCCTTGTAGGCATGCCAATGATTAAGTTATCATAAAATTTATGGAGACTAATATTCTCTCCAAATTTGGTTGTCCTACCAAGATTATCACTGATAATGCAGCAGCATTTGGATCAAAGAATATGGCTGAGTTCTGTCATAGATATCAGATAACATTGGGGCATTCCACAGCCTATTACCCTAAAGGTAATGGACTTGCAAAATCTTCAAACAAAAGCTTAGTGAAGATAATCAAGAAACTGTTGATGGACAATAAGAAGTCTTGGCACACAAAGCTGATTCATGCACTTTGGGCTGATAGATTGACTTTGAAGAAATCCATTGGTATGTCACCTTTCCAGCTTGCGTATGGTACTGATGCAATTTTTCCAAACACCCTTGGTGTACCAGTGATGAAGTTAATTCAAGAGCTGCAAACTAAAGAAAATGACATGATCAGAAGAATAAATCAGACCATTCATCTTCAACAAACCAGAGAGGAAGTGTATAACAAAGCATTGCAGAAACATGAGAGCATTAAAAAGATTTTTGGAAGAAGTAAAAAGGCCAACAATTTCAAGATTGGGGACAAAGTTTTAAAATGGGACTCAAGAAGGGAAGACAAGGGCAAGCATGGGAAGTTCGACAACTTATGGCTTGGCCCTTACTCTATTCATTCGGCTGCTGGTAATAATGATTTTTTCTTACAGGAGTTGGATGGAGTAGAATTTTTTGGGGGGCCTATCAATGGCAGGATGCTTAAGCATTACTTCTCTTGATCCTTGACATCTTATGAAAAGCCTTCTTTTTCTTTTTCCATTATAAATACCTCATCCACCATTGCATTGAAAGTTAGAAAAATCAAAAATACAAAAACAATGAAAGAAAGAAAAGAGGGTAGATTGACAAAACAAGAAAGGTATAGCCCCATACCAAAAAAGAGAAACAAAATCTGAAAGTGTGCAATCTCAAATGCCACTCCTGAAAAACACACTTCTAGTTAGTCGAACTGCCTAATCTTGACTAATTAGTTTTAAATTTTCTTCTGATAGGGTAGTGAATTTGATTTGCTAAACTGTTTAATCTTGGCTTATCAGTAGATAGTTTAGGATAGAAATTAAAGGTTCAAAGATGTTCAAAATATGAACCTAAGGTTTCAAAAGAAAAATGACTCAAATCTGCTTCAAATTCTGAGTCAAGAAATGTAAAAATCTGGTTCTAATCAGCTTAAAATCTGAACCAGTCCAACAAAGGAAGAACAACTCAAACCAAAGTCAAAACAGAGCTGTAAAAAAGATGAAGGAAGTGCTTTGAATTTTCAGATATTAAGCCTTCCATTTTTTATTTAATTTTCTGCAAAATAATGTCTATGTGTAGCTTGTTTGTTATGCCATAGACCAGCATCAAGTTAGATTGTTCAATCGTGACTTGAAAGCTTTTGAATTTCTGTTTAGAAATTAGAGAATGAAAATCTGTTGGACAGTTTAATCCCAACAGATGGTAGATTAGGTAGAGAATCACATGAACTCAACTGTTTAATCTGAGTTCAGGGAGAAATAAAGAGTAGAAATAGATTACATTTCCTTCTTTCAAAAGAATAAAATGTTGTGAATACAGTTTGCCAATCCAAGTTCACTCAAATGAAGAAAAAATGCTAGATCAGTAGGATTGGGTAGGTAGAAAGTGTGTATTGATGAAGGACCTTTTTTTTCATAGCTGCTAATATGTTTTCAAAGAATTTCATCCCAACAAAGAAAGGGCAGCCCAATGGATCAGGCACAGGTTAGCCTCCCAAAGAACAAAGAATGGGGCAATTGATCAGCCTCCCAGAGAATGCAAGTCTGAAGTTCTTGATGCCTTCAAGAAGGCATCATCCCCAAGTGCAGCCACTGTTAGCCACCTATAATATTTGATTATACCAAAATGTGGCTAAGAATTTTTGAGCCTCCAAGGAACAAATTTTATTACTAAAAATTGTTGGCTCTTGAAGACTCCTTGAAGGCCTCATGCCTTTGTCCAAAAATCTTCATTACTATTTCCATTTTATACTCAGAAAATTTTGCTGATTCCAAGTGAAAGACTGCTGAAAGACCTTCATTTTCCCCCTTCTAAAACCTTCATTTGCTCCCCTTTTCTCCATATAAACTCCCTTGTTTTCATAAATCCTCTTCTTCCATTTATGAAAATCACTTTCCCATAGTTAAAAACCCATTTTTTAACTATCCCTAAACCATCAAATTCCATTGAAACTTGTAAATTTTTAATGCATGATCCGCTTTTTCCTTTGTAAAACCCAAAACCCACTTTCCCGAAGTTATTAACCAAAAAACAAAGTCACCTTTTCTAATATGAAAAAATAGGTAGATTAAAAAGACCCGATCGCGCAATCGCGATCGGAGAATTCACAATGGGTTGATCGGAAAGACCAGGCCCACAGTTCCGATTGCGATTGGCCTTTGATGTACTAAGCCCCAGGCCCTTTGCGTTCCATATATCCGAAGGCCCCGCAGGCGGGCGCCTATCCTTTATATATTTTTTATTCCCGCCCCAATCCATTAAACCTTTGTTTATATTAAAAACTTTGGGTTTTGGTATATTATAAGGGTTTCCGCCGGTTCGTTCTAAAAACTAATCTCCACCATTGATCATAAGCCGATCAAACGGCCAGCGCCCAATCGCATCGGGGTTTTCCATCGCATACACTTGTTTGCTCCCGCCGATCGGCCATCCCCCGATTCATTCTCCACCATTGATCTGACCCTCAGATCAACGATCCGCGCTACATCGCATCACAACTTTTCATCGGTGCATTTATTTGTTCACCTCGATTACCGATCCCCGATTGGTTATCCGTCATTGATATCCTCTCCGCCTTCCGTGATCCAACGGTCCGCACTTAATCACATTGGAGTTTTCCATCGCATGCATTTATTCTTTCCCCCAATTGTTGTTCCTTCGATTCACTCCCCGTCGTTGATCTGATCCTCGGATCCAATGGCCATCGCTTAATCGCCTTCGCCCTCCCGATCGCGCAATCGCATTGGAGTTTCTCATCGCACCCTTTTCCTCCTCCCACCGATTGCGATTCCCTGATTAGATCTGGACCGTCCACGTGTCCAGATCCAATGGCTGCGATTTTTCCCCGCTTTTTAAGCAGTTTAACCCAAAAAACGTAGGATTTCTTAATCATTTTTGTGTTTTGCAGGTGTTTTAATGGTTTTCCATTGTATAATGAAGGAAATTTGAGGGTTGGGAAAGACGTTTCCTGTGCCTTCGAGCTATTAAAAAGAACCATTCACAGGTTTAAATTCAATGATTTATCAATATTTCATGAGCATTGATAAACATGTAAAATGCCCTGTGTGGCCCTACACATTGACAAGACATTGTTTTATTCAAAAGAACAGTTAAAGAGTATAAGTTTGAAGACAAAGAACAGTAGATGAAGATTGAAGATGGATCTAGGGAATTACGGCTAAGAATGATTATCAAAAAGCCTAATTCCCTGGATTAAAACACAGTCAACAGAAAATCATAAATGTTTCACTGACAGAAAGGCTTCCACTGCTTCAAATGAGGTGAATTGATTCCTCAGCTACCAAAAGAGCCACCTGTTGCCTCGAAGCATTCAAACAGAGGCTGAAATTACTACAGAATCAAATATTTTTCCTCAACGGACGCGAGGAGTAACTGCTGCAACGAAATAAATACAGAAATATCCGTAGAGTAACTCCACACAGCACACAGAGCCTCAAAGTCAAATAAAGCTCCCAACGAGCTTTGATATTTATTGTAAAATAGTTAGTACAATATTCCACCTATAAACTTCTCCATCGGGCCCCTCAAAAGGTCGAGAAGTCATGAATCTGTATTAATTGCCTTAAGAGATCTTTTGTTAGATTTCACCTCCTCATTCCTCTATAAATACCTCAGTAGAAGACGAGAAACCGTTGATTGCAGAACTTTGAAATACATTTGAGCTCAAAATTCTGATTGTAAATAGTGTTCACTGGCCCTTGGAGCTCTGCTTGTGATAGATTAGTTAGGCTGAGTAGTGAAGATGATTGCTGAACAGAAACATTGCACTTGAAGATTGTAACTGGTTTGACATCAATATAAAAGCTGTTTCTTGGGATCCTGGTCTATATCATCGGTGAAGTGCTTCTTTCTTTATTATTGTTCTCCTTCTATGTATGTCATATTTTTTACTATTCTTTGATAAAGAACAACAATTATAGAGTTAGGACCTATTGTATATCAGTAATCTTCTCTAAACTGAAAGCTTTATCTCAATGTTTTCCTCTAACTTGTTCATTTAATAATGATTTAATACAATTTAAGCAGTTAGGAATGCTGGAGTTCCCTCGTCCTACTGTTTTCTTTCAACCTTGTTCTTGAAAGTTATTTTCCTTGTTTGCTTATTAAAGATGACTATGGAAGATATGGTGTGCCCTGGTCTTAGTTTTTTCTCCAAAAGCAGATTCTGAAAGTTCCCCTTGGTGTTGACTGAAAGAAGACTAGGTTTAAAAGTACCTTATTTGATCTTAGGTTACACTTTGTCTTCTCTTATGTGTTTTCATACTTTCTGAAGGTAATTATGTGGATTACTGGATTTTTTGTGAATTAAGCTGCTTTAATACAAACTTTCCCAAGAAGTCAATGGTTAGCCCTACACTTGGTTGGTTTTAAACAATTACTTAAGAGGCTTTTCTTGTTTGGACTAACTATAAATCCTTTGTGAAATTATTATCAGTTTCCACCCCTTTCAACACTTTATTATTTCCATTCCATCACTCTAATCTCAATAATCTTGTGGTATATATGACTTGCCCCTTGGATCATTCTTGATTTTTTTTCCCAATTAAAGCCCTGTTATGACTCCATAGCCCAATGGACTAAAAACCAGCGTTATATCTATCTTTTAGCCAAAGTTGTTCTATTTTCTTGCAACTTCTCACCTTTGAAACTCTTTGCATTCAGGACTTTACGCCTCAAACAGTAATCATGCTCAACCATCCAAAAAACAAAACAAACCCTTGGCCTTCATAACTAGCCTAATATCAAAACCCCAAACTTCAAAGACAAATCCATCTTTGTACATATTGGAAAGAACCCTCTCCGGATTCAGGAGGGCTAGATCCTAGAATCCCAAAGTTGGTTGAAACGATGTTGTTTCTGTAATTGGACTATGCCAATCTTTCTAATAAATTACAGATCCCTAACAGGGAAACATTTTAATTTTTTAATCTAGTTTGGTTTAAATTTACATTGTTTGGTTGGGTCGAGCATGGATCGATCCGCCCTAAGCAGCTGGGTTGGTTCGATTCCTGCCGACCATTATTAATGGTGCCATATGTGGTGGGACGTGGTTTGGGTCCACCAGAGATGGCCCGCCCACTACCCATTTAGGGCTTGTTTATGGTGGAGGTTCTGACGGGGGTGGCAGGGTTGACAGCCTGCCCCCCAACGAATTTTTTTTAATAAAGAAATTTGACATGTCGTGGGGTACATCAACCACTACAATATCCATCACTAAACACATAGATAATTCATCATAAGATACCCCTAAAAGAAAACCAGAAGCCCTATAGACAAAAATTGTGCAGAATCAACCCTGTTCAATTACCCCTGGTTGAGGAAGAAATTAAGAAAATATATGATGCTAGAATTATTATCCCTGTTAGATACTCAGAGTGGGGTATCTAATCTTGTGTCATTTAAAAAAAAACTAGAATAAATAAGGCTTTGTATTGATTTTAGGAACTTAAAGATAGCCTCATTAAAGGAGAACTAACCTTTACCCAAGATGGATCACATTTTACAAAGGGTAGTTGGTTCTAAAAGGATTTATTTGTTAGATGGCTTCTCAGGTTACAATAAAATTCTAGTACATCCTGATGATCAAGTCAAAATAGTCTTTACTACACCTTGGGGTACTTTCATGTATGTGAAAATGCCCTTTGGTTTAATGAATGCTGGTGCCACATTTTAGAGAGCCATGGATATTGCATTCTCAGAAGAATTAGGCTTCTTCATAATTATTTACCTTGATGATATTACTGTTTTTTTCAAAACAGATGAAGAACACCTTGAACACTTGAGAAAAATCTTAGAGAAATGCATAAAATATGGGTTATATTTAAATCCAAAAAAGACAATGTTTGGTCTCCAAGAAGGAAAACTACTTAGACACATCATATCAGAAGAATGGATAAAGATACACCCAAAGAGGATTGATGGTATATTTCAAATCAACCATCCTAGAAACATCATGGAACTTCAATCTTTCATTGGGAAGATTAATTTCTTGAGAACGTTCATACCCAATCTAGTTGAACTCCTTAGAAACATAACAAATATTCTCAAAAAGTAAGAAGGAGTTAAATGGACCTTGGAAGCAAAGAAATCATTTGAAATCGTAAAGCAAGCATTAACCAAAACACCAGTTCTCATTAGTCCTGATTTTACAAAGGATTTCTTCATTTTTTCATTTGCATCAGAACACACTATAGCTGCTGTCCTATTACAGAAGAACCTGAAGGGACAAGAGCAGCCAATTACATTCTTTAGTAAGGCATTGAGAGATGCACCTTTGAAGTATAATATCATGGAAAAAAAAGTCTTTTCCTTATTTAAAGCCTTAAAATACTTCAGAGTTTACATTTTACATTCCCACATAATTGCATTTCTGCCAAATTCAGTTGTAAAAGACATTTTAATCTAGGATCCAAATGGAAAAAGAGGAAAATATATTGCTATGATACTTGAATATGATTTAGAAAATAGGCCCACTAAACTCATAAAAGGCCAAGGACTAGCAAGATTAATGACTGAGTCTAATTTTGAAGCTCTTGATATAAACATGTTAAATACATTAGATGAATAGGAGGAGTTGTCAACTCCCATTATTGAAGATCATTTTCTGTTTTCATCTTGGTATGCTGATATTTTGTATGTCTTGCTCAATTTAAATACACCTCCTGGTTTGTCTAAAACGAAGGCAAGATTTTTAAAGTTGAAAGCTGTTAATTACTGCATTTTGGATAAATGTCTATATTGGAAAAGTTATAGTGGATTATTGCTTAATGTTTGCCTGAGAATGATGTAGATAAGATAAAGCATGAATTACATGAAGGAGAATGTGGAGGCCACCTCTATTGGAAGACAACTACCAATAAAATCCTTAGAGATGGTTACTATTGGCCCACCCTCTTTCAAGATGTCCATAAAATGATTATTGACTGTCAAAAATGCCAAATCTTTGAAGGTAAAAGAAAACTACTTCCCTTACCCTTGCATCCAATCACTATTGAAGCTCCTTTTCAATAGTGGGGTCTAGACTTCATTGGGGAAATCCATCCAGCCTCATCTGCCCAACATAGATGGATCCTCACTGCAACAAACTACTTTACCAAATGTATAGAAGACATCCCTTCTAGGAAAGCCACTGACTCTGTCATCATAAAATTCCTTGAAAATATTATCCTATCTAGATTTGGCTGTCCTAGGAAGATTATCACTGACAATGCTGCTGAATTTGGATCCAAAAAGATGGTTGAATTCTGTCATGAGTATCAGATTTCATTAGGCCATTCTACTGTTTATTACCCTTAAGGTAATGGGTTAACAGAATCCTAAAATAAGAGTTTGGTGAATATAATCAAGAAGTTGCTGGAAGAAAATAAAAAATCATGGCACACAAAGCTAGTACATGCATTATGGGCTGAAATATTAACACTTAAGAAATCAACTGGAATGTCACCCTACCAGCTAGTCTATGGAGCAGATGCAATTTTTCCAACCAGTCTAGGAGTGGCAATCATGAAGCTGATCCAAGAAGTACAGTCTGAGGATAATAATATGACAAGAAGAATAAACCAGACTATACACCTTCAACAAACCAGAGAGGAAGTTTACAACAGAGCACTGTACAAGCAAGAAAACATCAAGAATTTGTTCGATAAAAGGTCAAAGTCCAGTGATTTAAACATTGGTGAAATTTTTTTGAAGTGGGATTCCAGGAGAGAAGATAAGGGAAAACATGGAAAATTTGATAACTTATGGCTAGGCCCTTATCTTATTCATTCTACTGCTGGTAACAACGCTTATTTCTTGTAGGAATTAAATGGAACTGAACTTTTTGGAGGTCTTGTTAATGGTAAGATGATCAAACATTATTTTTCTTAACTGCACCAGTTTGAAGCTTTTTTCTTTCCATTGTAAATTATCATTGTCTGAACATTGCATTCAAAGTTAGAAAAATAAAAATACAAAAACAATAGAGAAGAAAAGAGGGCAGAATGAAAACAAGAAAGGTACAACCCCATACCAAAAAAGAGAGACAAAGTCGGAAAGTGTGCAAGCTCAAATGCCACACCTTAAAACACACTTCTAGTTAGTCATACAGCCTAGTCATGACTAATTAATTTTTCAATTTACTGCTGATAGGTTAGTGAATTAGATCAGTCAAACAACATCATCTCGGCTTATCAGTAAGGTAGATTAGGATAGAAAAAAAAAGGTTCAAACAAGCTCAAATCTTGAACCTATGAGATTGATGAAGAACTGGTTCTAAAAAGCTCAAAAATTGAACCAGGAAAGAAAGATGACGCAGCTCAAACAAAATCAAAACCAGCGCTGAAGAATAATGAAGGATGTTTTTGATTTTCAGATCTGAAGCCTTCACAATTTTGTTTTATTTTTCTACAAATTTTAGTCTATGTGCAGCTTGTTTTTTATGCCATAGATCAACAGCAAGTCAGACTACTTAATCCTGGCTTGGCTGTTTTTAAATTTCTATTTTATAATTTAGAGAATAAAATTCTGTCAGACAGTCTAATCCTGACAGATAGTAGTTAGGTAGAGAAACTTATGAACTCAACTGTTTAATATAAGTTCATGGAGAAATAAGAGTAGAAATAGACTAGTTTCCTATTTTTTTCAAAAGAATAAAATGTTTATGAAAAGAGTTTGCTAGTCCAAATGCACTCTGAAAGAAGAAAAAATGTTAGGATCATTAGGAATGGGTAGGTAGAGATGTTGTTTTGATAGAATTCCATTATTTCAGATTGCTTCAAAGATTTTCATATCAAAGAGAGGTCAGCTAAAGAAAAAGAAAGTTGATGCGCAATGGATGAAGGCACTGGTTTACTGAAAAGCCAGAGATCAATAGCTAAGGCTCTTGACACCTTCAAGAAGATGCCATCCCCATGTGGAGCCACTCTTAACCACCTATAAAAAAAAAATTCATATTAAATGGTGGCTAAATCTTTTAGGCCTTCAAGAAACATTTTCATGTCCAAATTGTGAGTTCTTGAAGTCTTATGATAATGATTACCGTTTGAGATAATCTTCACTGCTATTTCACTATTAATCCTAAAAAACCTTGCTATTTAGAAAAGAAAAATTGCTCATAAGGCTCTATTTTCCATCATTTCACTTCTCCTTTCACTCCCAAACAATTCCATTTTCACCCTTATTCCCTTCATAAATTCCTTCTAAAAACCCTTCATTTAACCTCTAAATCATTCCAAAGACCCGTTTAAAACCTTATGTTCCCCTTTCATTTGGTTTAAAAGCTCTTATTTCATCTATCGAAAGCCTATTCAGGCCTTAAAAATCTCTGTTTTTTCCCTAAAAATAAATTTTATGCACTATGAGGTTCTTAAGCCCCCAAGGGCTTATATCCTTTAGCCCCCCATTTCATATAACCTAAACCCCACAATCGGGCGCTTAAAGGCTTAAAAACCCTTTCCGGAACCTTACTTTCTTTTATTTTTTTCATTACCACGATGTTATGATTTAAAATGAATATGGACCATTTATCTAAACAGATCAATGGCCATCAAGCCCCATCCTTCCGCCTGATCACCTTTCCATCCCTTTTTCCCTTTCAAGATAATCTGTCTCCTCTTTAAATCTCAATCGTCCATTCATCAGATTTGAATATTGGGATTAAACCCGATAGGCCAACCCCCGTCCACTATGCGACAAGGAAGAACATGTCACCATAGACCCCACTCCATTTACCGCCCTCCATCTTACCCCCCATCGCGTTTTATCCATGTTGTTGGATCTGAAGCCTTCAATCCGATGGTCAGAACTCTAAGTCATGTAATTTTTGGCCTCCCATCCCAGTGTGCTACTTCTGCGCGATATGGGTGGTTTTCATTTTCCACATTTCAAAATTTGTATGGAATCGCGTTCCAAAAGCGAATACCACCTCCCCCTGCCCCAAACGCTACGTGAAAACCATTAACGGTTTTCCGAAACCACTTAACCTCAAATTCACGCCATAATTCAAAATTTTTCCTGGTTTTCTGTTTTGCTAGGTTTCGACCCTTCTTCTGCTGCATGTCCTCATCCTCAAGTGCTCCATCACCTCCATTAAACCTCTGAACGCAAATTTACCACAAATCGCAGGGTTTCTTAATGAGCTTTTTTGTGTTTTACAGAGGTTTAAGTGGTGGTTAATCTGTTTTTTCCACAGTCATAGACATGTGATAAATAAGGCTTGGAGTGACGATTTTGTGCCTTAAGCCACGAAGAAAGGAACTAGCAGGGTTTTAGGCTCTCAATTACATTGATGGATCATGATCCTTGATCAATTAGATGAAACCCTCCAACTGACAGAAAGCCACCTGTGCCACTGAAACACAACAACAAAGTGTATCAGAATGAAAAATCAACGATAAAGGGATTAATGCCTAAACCTAAAGATCAGGGTTTGTAATCCATAGATCAAAGATTTTAAGACAATGCCAAAGAATGAAGACTTGAAGATGAAGGTTAAGGCTTAATTAAGCCTAAACACAGATCAAAAAGCAAATCACTGTGTTTATAAAAATAGAGATATAGGTCAGTAGAAAGAAGCCTCCACTGCCACATCAGAGGCTAAAATATCCTCTTCAGCAACAAAAGTGCCACCTACAGCTCTCAATAAATCAAAATAAGGCATAGTCATTGCCAGTCAAAAGATATTTGTTTAAAGACAGCTAGAGTTATTGCCAGCCTACCTACAGGAGTTTTAAAGTCAACAAAATGTGCCAAGTAGCTAAAACTTAAATAAAAACCAATTAATACATGGAAAAGATCTGAAATCTTCTCTATTGAGCTTTTCAAATATAGAGAAGCATTAACTTGTATTAATTGAACCTAGAGACCCTTTCTCTCATCCCACCTCCTCTTTCTTCTATAAATACTTTTGAAGAAGATGAGATGTGCGTTGGTTGTTGGGCTTTGATGTAATGCTTGCTGCTTGAAACTTTCTACATGTAAATAGTTTTGAGAGGCTATTGAAGCTCTGTTTGTAATCAAAGAAGTTAGGCTGAGAAGAGAAGTTGTTGTTGTACTGAAACATTAGACTTGTAGTATGTAACTGGATTGACATCAATAAACAAGCTGATTCATGGGATCCTAGTCTATACCATTGGTAATATAACTCTCATTGTACTTTTTTTCCTTCTTGTGTTTTCCATAAATTTTTCCATTTTTCTCTAATAAAGAACAAAAAATATAGAGCTAGGATTTACCCTTAAAAGTACCATACTCTCACTGATAAGCTTTATCTTTATGTTTTCCTCCTTTGTGTATTTAAGAATGATTTAATACAGTCCAAATAGTCAAGGAACGTTGGTGAGCCCCTGTCTTACTATCTTAACTTTAAACATTGTTCTTGAATGATATTTTTATTACATGCTAAGTAGAGTTAAACTAGAAAAGTTTATGGTTTTCCCTGTCTTCTAGTTCTTTCTCCAAAGGTTGTTTGAAAGTTTCCCTAAGAGTATGCTGAAACAAAGCCTAGATTTTAATGATATCTTACTTGATCTTAAGCTACACTTTTTTTTCTTATATTTTTTCATCCTTTGTGTAAGTAGTCATGTGGGTTATTGGATTGTTTGTATGATAAGTTAGATTTAATACAAGCTTGTCCAAAGAAGTCTATGGTTAGCCTTGTCCTTTGGCTGGTTTCAAACAGCTACTTAAAAAGGATTTTTCTTGTTTGGAAATTTGATAAATCCTTGTTGAAATTATTAGCTTTTTCCACTTTCAAAACACTCTTAATGTTCCATTCCATCATTTAATCTAAAGGATCTTTTGATATAGATGACTTGCCCCATGGACAACTCTTGATAACTGTTGTACAATTAAAACCTTTTATGAATCCATAGCCCAATGGATTAAGTGTTGTTTCATATCCATCCTATCAGTTGAACCTTTTTTTGATTATTCACATCTTTACCCCTCTGAAACCCTTTCATTTTCAGGACTTTCCACTCAATTAAAGATCATACTCAAGCAAACAAACAACAAATTTTGTTCTTCATAACTAGCCTAATATCATATTAAAACCTTAAAAGATAAATTAGTATTTGCACTTATAGAGAGATCCCTCTCTGGATTCAGGAGGGCTAGATCCTAGAATCCCAAAATGGTTCATATGTAGGCTCTGCAGCGTTTGTATTTTCCAATCTTCCAAACTACAGAGACCTAACACACATAACAAGATATGTTACTGAGAAATATTAAAGCTAAAAACCCCAACTATCATATATTATGTATGTCAATGGAAAATTTAATAATATCATACAAATCTCAGCTCATAGAGCTCTCAATATAATAAAAAATCGTCACACATTGTCATTCAGAAATTTGCATATCTATGCACCAATTTCTTGCCTCTTGACAACCTACCTCCACTGCGCAATCCATGCTGAAGAAGATCCCTGAATGAATTCAACCTTTCCTTTCGTTGAAAGCGCAATCCTCATAAGCATCTCCAATGTGTGTGTAGATGCATTGAATGCACCACTATAGTCACAACAGATAGTCCAACTCACCCTTTCACCTATCTCTCCACTAGGTCTCCACTAGATCTAACATGCAAGTAGTTAACTGTTGTATTTGTTTAGTTGCAAGTAAGACACTACTTTTGAATTAATTAAATTTCTAATTCAATCGTCTATCACTAGTGTATGTTGAGTTACAAATAGCACAACTGAGTTTAACTCACTGAACTAAGTAAAACCAAATAACAATTCACATAACTACTCTTTCAACTTTGTTACAACTTTCCGCTATCAGTTATAATGAAGTCCTCCATGCATGACTCGCCAACCACCCTAGGAATTGCGTAATTCCTTCATCCCATTGATGTGCAAAATTTGTTCAGTAAAAAAAAGTTCTCCAAGAGAATAAGTTACTCTTTATTGTTTGATTATTATTAAGGGCTAATAATAATCTACATGCATTCTATTTTTAGATTAATGATCTATAAAGAGACTTCGCCCATCTTCTAAAAATAGAAACTAATCTAAAGATATAATTTTCTCAACCATATAGAATCAACATCGTCCTAGTTTTATAATATTCTCACTATTCTAAAAATAGACATACACCTAAAAATAGCTTGTGTGGGCCCCAACTAGTTTAGGTGATTATTTTTCACTAGGATCAAGGAATGATGTTTCTGGATGCCACTTTCACTATATCTTGTTGCAATCTTCAACACTCCCTCTCAAAAACAAAGGATTGTCTTTGCTTGCGCCCTACTACTCCGTGCATCCGCCCTGTAATACTTGCATGAAAAACTTCCGAAACTGAATAGAATACAAACAACTAAATCAGCCTAATGCATCTGTCATCAAATTATT
This sequence comes from Pinus albicaulis, assembly GCA_034641835.2. Lineage (NCBI taxonomy): Eukaryota > Viridiplantae > Streptophyta > Pinopsida > Pinales > Pinaceae > Pinus > Pinus albicaulis. Next base: position 231,903 of record JAXQQM020085127.1, read on the forward strand.
CTGACTTCTGCTTAGCTACTACACATGTCCTTAGGAACAATTGCACTATTGAACTTTGCACCCATGCACTTTGCACTTGTTGTCAACTCTGATCCGCGCTCTAGTATTCGACACTGTCACTTTGATCTGACTACATCAATCCAATTGATCATGCTACTGCTACTCTTTACGTGCCTCATAGCAAAGTTCAACTCATGAGATCCACACCATCTCATTGAATCATGCCCAGAAATCTCTGCTTAGGATTGCTCATGCATGTCACCCCACCTCTTACCTGGTGGTATAGCTGCATGCACTCCCTCTGCTGATCTGAAAATGGAATGTACTTGTTTGAGGGTGCAAGGTATCCATTTCCCATAATTTCAAATTGAGCTATACACTCCAAGTGACCTCTGAAAATGTGAGAACAAACTATTTCCTATACAGAGATGGACTGTAGGGGCATTCACTGGACATGTCACCTCTAAAGAGAGGATGAGTTCCAGAGGCTACATGGCCCTCTACAGACTCTGCCTAAGGAAATAATATGTAAACACTTAGAAGTCTTTGACATTCACATACTTGAAATTTGATGTCTTGCGGAATAAGACAAATAACTTTCTGCAGCTGAGTAGGTGATTATGTGTATATGAAAGTTATGTATATTTTCTGTTTAACAATTTATATCGGTTTTTTTTAGCATATCATCTTCAGCAAATAAAGACATCAAAATGATAAGCAGTTCACCCCCTTCTCTGGGCTACATCTGCTGGACCAAGCCTCTCAAACTAGGCTTGTCCTCTTGTATTAAAAAATGCTACAAAGGCTAATACAAGAATAAGAATGTCTCGAAAGATAGATCTGACTGTAAATACCGAATCAGAAGATAGGAATTAGCTGAACATGCTCTTTCCCAAACACTAAACAGTGAAATTTGTACCTGCTACAGTACTTTTCCCCAATTGTCCTTGGTGGCCCTTTAGACTTGCATGGAGAATTTCGAGGTGAAGATGACCTCAATTGGTTCTGAAACCTCTGCCATTAGAATCAGAAGGTCGAAAATATCAGAAACAGACTTTTGAATCACCAAAAATGGAAGAACATAGTCCCCAAACAGCTCCAACACTGAAATGGCCCTCTTGGCCCTGAAAGCTTCCCTGAAGCTAAACAGTGAGAAGAATTCCTCAAAAGGAAAAACGAGCTGTAGAAATGGATTCAGAATGCTGATAAACTTCAGGAATGACCTTCGTTCCACATTCACTGGCTGCACAATTCCCAATGCAGCTCCCAAACTGATTTGGCCCTTATGGCTCCTGGAACTTCCACGAACAAAATAACCTGCAAACGACCTCAGATGACTGTGAAACCTGTGCCAAAGGCTTCAGAAGGTCGAAGAGACCCAAAATCAAAAAAAAAATTGTCTTCAAAGGCCTTTCCTATCAAAATTTATGGCCTCTTTAGTAAACTGCCTGTTTCACCAACAAAATCTCCACTAAATGTGGAGCAACTGCAGATAAAGGCGCCAGATTGGTGGGTGGCGCCAAAATAGGGGGGCGGACTCCAAAATATCCGCAGTTAACTGTTGGTAATAAATATTATGGTGAGGGCGCGTTCATATGGCGGAGTTTTAAAACCGTTTCAATTGAATGTTAAACGGTTGTATTAAATAAACATATATATGGTTTATTAAATAACCATAACAAACAAACGTTTATTATATAACAAATACATAAACCAATGTTTATCCGCCCAACATTTGCGCGCAGGTTATTGTATGAGCGTGATTCTAGTGGAATATTTATTCTTTTTTTAATAAAAATTTTTCCAAAGTCTAATTTTGCCATTTTTTAATGAAATTGACAAAACTTTGAAGTTGAATAACTTTTGTATACGGAGACCATTTTTCGAACCGTTCGCGGCGCCGGAATCAGGAAGACGAGCACTATCCGGTCGTTCAGGTTCCAACCAGTTCTGAGCACTTTCATTTTTGACCATTTTACGACACCTGGTCCTGAGCTCCTGATCATCTGCCCATCTGGCATGAAATTTCTCTGCATGAGTGGTTGCTCCCACTACATGATCCTCATCTTGTGGCTTCTCCACATCTCGAGGTTCACTCTTACCTGCATGCAAATCCTGCTGCCTCTCAAGCTTCAATTGCATGGATTTCTCGCACTTCCCAACAGTGGGAAGCTCCGTAGAAATCCCATATACTTCAAGTATGTCGAGATTCTTAGCTCAAATCCAAACCTTCTTGGCTTTCCTTGTTTCTTTGTGTCGGAGGAAAACATTTCGTTCTCTGAAGACAACATCAAAGCCTTTATCCTCTAACATTGTGACTGAGATTAAATTCTTCTTTAAACCTAGAACATGCACAACATCTTTTAAGTGAAAGATTTTACATGATGCCCTCAGAAAGGTAATGGTACCAATGAAAGTCGCACTGTATCGTCCATTGTCGCCCAACTCAACATGCATCTGGAGATATTTCTCCACCAAGTCACTGAACAATTTCTCATCTCCCGTCATGTGAAAGGAAGCACCACTATCAATGTACCACCCCAATCCCAATGCAGTAGACATAATGCATGCGATCAATGAGAATTCAAGATCAAATTGCGAGGCAAGGGACTCACCAGCTGCAGCTCTAGCAGCCATCTTGTTATTCTTCTTATGTGGACAATTTGTGGCAATATGTCCAAACTTGTGACAGTGAAAACACTTTACTTTGGACATGTTGTGCTCCTTTCCATCTTTACCGGCCTCAGATCTAGAATGGAATTTCTTCCCCTTCTTCTTCTTCGCCTTAGTAGCCAAAGCAAAATCCTCTTCTTCATCATTCTTTGATGAAGAGCCATCTGTGGTGGTTTGCCTTATCTCCTCCTACACTAGATCTGACCACAGTCACTCCCAATTTGGCAGTTTCACCCATCCATAGACAAAGTTTTTATAATTGTGCCAACTCTTTGGGAGCCCAAGGACAGCCAAGCCTACCAATTCATCATCTGCAACACTAACTCCTACACTCCCAAGTTCTTCCCTGCATTAGAAAAACTTTTTCAAGTATACTAGAGTAGTTTCGTTCTTCTCTATCTTGATTTTTCCGAGTTTATCCTTCAGCGCCAATTTCCTATGGTTGCTACAACTTTGGAAAAGATCTTCCAAAGACTTCCATATTGCAAATGGAGTGGCTTTCCCATGAAGGATTGACACAACATGGTCTTTCACACCTTCCAGCAGAATCCTCCTCGCCCTTGCTACTTTCTTTTGCCATATGTCTAGTACTGCAGCATCCGCCGAAGTGGGCTAAGGAACATCGTTGTCGATGAACTCCTTCAAGCCATTATTTTCAAGCACCACCTCCATGTTGTCCTTCCAAGCTATGTAGTTCAAGCTTCCCTCTAGTGCATACTCGAACCTCAAACCATTGAAAGCCATTTCAATGTATACTCAATTGTCGCACCAAGAAATTCTTGCAGCAAATTTGAATTGTCCACCAGCACAATACTCAGCATCGCTTCAATATTGCAATCTCCAGTGATCAGCACTACTCTGATACCATGTAGAAATTTATAAACACAATAATGTATTTCTGGATTCTCCTTATCTAACAAATTAATCTTATGTTAAATAAATAATCCTTCCACTTAATTCTTTGCGGAAATTAAATCACCAATTACAAAACACATATGAAGCAAAATCATTCGCACATAACAAGATATTTTACTAGGAAATATTTAAGATAAAAACCCCAACTATCATATATTATGTATATCAATGGAACATGTAAGAATATCATACAAATCTCATCTCATAGAGCTCTCAGTACAATCAACAATCGTCACACACCGTCATGCAGAAATTTCCATATCTATGCAGCAATTTCTTGCCTCCTGACAACCTCCCTCCACTGCGCAATCCTTGCTGAAGAAGATCTTTGAATGAATTCTACCTCACCTTGTATTGACTGTGGAATCCTCATAAGCATCTCCAATGTGTGTGTAGATGCATTTAATGCACCACTATAGTCACAACTGATAGTCCATCTCACCCTTTCACCTATCTCTCCACTGGGTCTCCACTAGATCTGACATGCAAGTAGTTAACTATTGTATTTTTTCTGTTGTAAGTAATACACTACTTGTGCATTGATTAAATAATTAATTCACTCATCTATCACTAATGTGTGTTCAGTTACAACTAGCACAACTGATTTTCACTCACTGAACTAAGTTAAACTAAATAACAACTCACATACCTACTCTTTAAACTCTGTTACAACTTGCCGCTCTTAGTTATAACGAATTCCTCCATGCATGACTCACCAACCACTCTAGGAATTGCGTAATTCCTTCATACCACTGATGTGCCACATTTTTTCACTAAAATAAAGTGCTCCAAGAGAATAAGTTACTATTTATTATCTGATTATTATTAAGGGCTAATAATAATCGACATGCATTCTATTTTTAGACTAGAGATCTATAAATAGACTTCGCCCATATTCTAAAAATAGAAACTCATCTAAAGATATAGTTTTCTCAACCATCTAGAATCAGCATCCTGCTAATTTTAGAATATGATCAATATTTTAAAAATAGACATACACCTAAAAATACCCTGTGTGGGCCCCACCTAGTTTATGTGAATATTTTTCACTAGGATCAAGGAATGATGTTTCCAGATGCCACTTTCACTGTTTCTTGTTGCAATCTTCAACACTCCCTCTCAGAAACTACGAAACTGTAATATCCCCAAAGGGAGATAACCAGTAATACACAGAAATATGCCAGACAGATATATAAAACAAAATGCTGGAACCAGATAATGGAACAAGTACACATAGAATGCCAGAACACTAAGCCATTTTATTAATCTGAGAATACATAGATAGGAATACAAGACAATCATAATGAGTGCACCTATCCTTGCCCTAGGCAAGTGGAGACCCTCTCAGAACAAATAATGGCTGCAGATAGGGACAGCGTCCTAGCTGGCTGAAGATCTGCTATGAAGAACTGCTGCTGGAATGCACTGGAACTATGAGCTGAAAACTAGAAAGATAGCTGATCTCAATCGTCCAAACAAACCCCAGAGAATGTGAAACTGATGCTCCACCACCAATCAAACCCTCACCAATGAAAACGCTGTCTCTGCTAGTGACAGCGCAAAAGACAAATGAAACGCTGGCAAGAAGGGATGAATCCAACCACAAGTCCTCCAGATGAGATGATCTACTCCTCAGGGCTGGAAACACTGAAGAATGCTGCCAAAACCCCACACAAAGACCCTGCTCATCAGATCTGCGTCCTCCCTGACTGGATCTGCGTCCTCTCTGCCCAGATCTGCTGGATCTGAGTCCTCCCTCTCCAGATCTGCGTCCTATCTCTCCAGATCGCGCCCAAGGCTACAGATATGCCGGATCCGCGTCCTGGCCTCCCTCGATCTCACCCTCCGCGCCATGATCCGCCGCTATCTCTCCGCATCTCACCTCCAAGGCCGGATCTACCGTTATCTCTGCAGATTCAGCTCCCATCTCTCCGTATTCACGTCCTCCAAGGCCAGACCACTGCCATCCTCCTGGATCCGCGCAGCCTCAAGAAGGGTATCTCCTCTCGCCAAATCTCCACCGAAACCACCCACCCTACCACCGAAACCCATGATGATGCTCGTAAATAACCTTACTAGGCAAAGTCCTCCGAAGCTAAGGGTGAAACCAGAAAAACCTTACCAGGGCAGGCACTCGAAGTCCCCCGAGGCTAAGGGTGAGATCTCCGACCGGAGACACTCGTGCACTAAACAGTGCTGCAGACCGACTAAACAACCGGCGTGCTGAAGCAGACAAAGTCTAGCTATCAATAAGAATATCAAATCATGAATGAGCCAAATGAGGTGAGAACCCCACCTTTATAGTGCCAAACTCCCCTCCAAACTCGACCGCGTCCTCTACCTCCTCGCCTCGCAGCTTAACCTCGGGGCCGCCGTGAGGCCTCTTACACTATGTGGACCCTCAAGGCCCCTCTCAAGTTATAACGTCAATCAACTAGAAAAACACTTTATTTTGCAAAGTGAGGTGACTAAAGTGAGGTGACCCCTCTTATTTCTCACTTTATTTATTATTTCTAACTAAAGCGGCAAAATTAAACAAAAATGAAATATTCCAATTAGCAAGGCTAATTGGGAATATTACAGTCTCCCCCGGCAAAACGTTGCTTGTCCTCACGCAACTGAAGTGATGGATGCTGTAAAGTCTGCTCGCTCTCCCAAGTGGCATCCTCATCCGGCAAAAATTGCTTGTTCTCAAGCAATGCTTGAACAAGCCTACTCTCTAGCTGATGCTCCCCGTCGATACTGCAAAATGTGCCTGGGTCCCACTGAAACCTCTCTGTCTCCTGCATCACCCCGATACGAAGGGATATCTCAATGCCAGGATCCCAAACTGGCCTCTCATGGTACCAGCCAATCAATAGTCCTCCCGGATCCCATCGCCACTGTGGCCAATAATCGCACAAGTCTGCTCTCGGGCTCCTGCTGCGTTGTACCTGTAGCTGCATATGCTACCCCTCCAACTGCATACCAGCTCATCACCTCTCTCCAATCCAAGTGGTGACTCAATCCCATGCTGATCCTGCTCTCCTGAAACCGGGATGGAGTGCTGAAGAAATGATGTCCTGTGCTGCCCTGCCAGCTGGAATCTATAACCTCTGTTATGTCCAAGGGCCCCTGCTCGACTGTGCACCCTACGAATAATACCGTACCATCTAGAGGGTACCAACTCATGATCTCCCGCCAGTCCATCCTAGAAGAAGAATCTGATGTAGCAATGACAACGGTATATGGAACATGCCTGGGATGTTGCCGCCAGCCTGTAATCAACTCCCACTGCTCTACCCTGTCTGTCAATGGAAGCTGCCTGTAGAAGGAAGCCCCTCTCTCTATAATGGGCAAAAGTGGGCAAGGTATGCTGCAAGCTCCATCAATGTACTCCTGGAGAGTGCTACCCACTAAAAACGCTGCAGTTCTGCCGACTGCGAGTACATCTATATGTGCCTCATCCCAGTGTCGACCCAAAGATGGATGCTCCAACATATCCAACAGCTCCTGCTGTCTACTAGCCCCCTGCATAACAATCCCATCAACCTCCAGAGGGTATGGATCTGTAACAGCTGTCACCGTACTCAATGTCAATGCAGCTGACTGCTCACCCTGGACACTAGTATACAGCTCCAGTCTACTGTCACCATCCATGCATGACTTCCCTCGCTCCCCAGAAGCGACCTCAACTGATCCTATGGACTCATGTGAAAAGGAGTCCTCACCCTGGCATACAGAAGGAATGCCCTCCTGTTCTACCTCCGCCATCTCATCTGCATCGAACATGCCATCCATCCTCTCGACAAAGTGTCGATACAGTGTCTGGAGCCCAAACTCATACTGGGATACTACCTCTGCTGTACCCCGTATCCTCTGCTCATGCATGATCTCGACATGCCCTGAGGGAAAAATGATGCATGTCTCCCTCATGACCTACTCCCCAAGCGTAGGTTCAGTGATGACTGATGCACCACCTCTGCAAAGGATCATCTCATTCCCCAACCTGTGGCTGTCAACTAGCACACCAACCCAGTGCCACTGCTGAGAAGTCTCTCGCCTAGTGTACTGAGTGTCATCCAAATATCTTGGGTGAACCTCGTGTACCCTGCTGCTCACGCCCAGAGTGCCAAAGGTCAAAAACATAATCAACTGTACCTGTGAGTGATGTCGAAGTGAATCAGGTGTGTGAATCCCCACAGATACCGCCAAGTATCGCTCCTCTGTCTCTCCATCGATCCTGGGTGAACTACTCCCAAAGGTAAGCCCGAAGTCCCTGTCCATGAGTCTCTCTGGAAGCAACGCTCTAAGACCCTGTTGTGTAGCATCGTATGCCCTCGCATACCACTGATCATCCATACACTCCTCGACATGCCACGACACACTGAGGCATACCCCTGAATACTGTTGGATACCCCATGCTACTCCTGTACCACCCTGTACCGTCTCGTGCCCTGACTGTGTCCAGAAATCTGTCACTCCCCGCGTGTTCTCAATATGATGTAGGGCACTCCTACTCCTCAATGTAGTCCCACACACTACGGTACACCACCATGTAGCTCCATGTTTACCAGTAGTTGACTGATCACTGCTAGAGGCTCCCACACATCCATGGATGTGATGTCCTAGAGTTGTGCCTCTACATATCGGACTACCACCAATCGGTAACATCGTCTCCACCGTCGCATCACTATACCTGCCGACGAAAGGATCATCACTCCAAATCCTCCTCAAGGGGTCCGAGAAGTGAATCTCCCTAAGTGTCAGTAGTGTTACCACCACTGCTCGGCTCTGCTGCGTCCTCTGTGTCCCACACAAAGGTGAAGAATCCTTGGCCCCATACAATGCGCCATCTGGTGGCCTGCCAATGCCACCTCCTCCGACAAGCTCCTGCCAAGGTATGTTGACCACCCCGTGATCCTGTGTACGAGTGTCACACCAAAACAATCTAGGGAGTCTGCCCATAAACTGGTTGGCCACTGGAGCTGACCCAAACTGCACATGCTCTGCTACTAGGCCAACTGTACTCTCCAAGGCATAGTCAGCCGACCTGCCTGGGAAATGATAGGTGATCCCACCTGGATCCCAATGCCAAGCTGGGGTCCCTGTATGTTCAACACCTAGGAACTCCTGCTGAACTGCACCTGGGTCCACCACTATCTCCATAGCCCGCTCTCTCCATCCAACCCCAACGTGTGGATGCTGTACCCTGTGCAACTCTGATCGTCTCATACCGCTATCAAAGTCAACGTATGAGATCTGACTAGGTGGCTCTGCCTCTCTCTCTCCAATGGGAAGAGATGACCCAACAACACTGCTGGTCCCATCCATGCATACCTGAAGGGGAATGATCTGATGCTGCAATGTGCTCTCGGGTTGTACCATCAGGGAATCCAGTTGTTCCCTAATGAGGACCAACTTGGCCGCCGACTTGGCACAAGTCGCTCTCATACCCTCCAGCTCCTGGTCCTGCAACAAAATGGTCTCCCGTACTGACGCAGCCTTCTCTCTCAAAACTCGAAGGTCCGTCTGAAGCCGATGATACCGCTGTCTGCGACCATCATCCAATACCTCTGTATCTCCTAGTGCCTCATCGATAGTGGATATATCTCCTGATACCTCACCCATCTGTCGTGTGCTGCTACCACCCGAAGACTCAGACATGGCTCCAGTCATTACCTCAGTGGATGGCTCTACCGAGGTAGGCTCTACCTCCTCCACTACGATATCAACCGGCACGGTCAAGGAGGACTCTAATGATGGTGAGTCCTGTGTCACACTAGGTGTATCCTCGAACTCCCTGCAATCCCGTGTGTCCTCATCCTCCAAGTGCGAGGTAACCATTTTAATGGTTGTCCTCTCCGACACTCGGTCAAGCTGGAAAGAGGTATCCGACTTGTCCACCCAAGCTTTTTCTGAGCGCCTGGATGACCCGTCAAGTGTCGGTAGATGGAATCTGTCCACTGTGCGCTGTAAGCCCCTATCATGTGAGTGCTTGTTCCCTCTGTGAAAGTTGTGAGGTCTACTATCACGCTGGAGCTGAACATAATCTCTACTAGCTGTGCGGTGGTAGTCTCCACCATGATGATGCCGGTGCCCCCGGTGATTATCACGGAGTCTAATGCCATACTGGATATGGATATATTTTCTGAACGAGAGAGTCTTCATGAACGCTGGTCCGAAAGCCTGGTACTCTGCAAGAATGTCAGCCATCCGACCCGGATCTATCTCTTGCTGCACTGCTGTCCCTGCGTCTTCTGGCAAGAATGTGGGCATAGTGGATCGCACGGGTACCTGAGTCGTCACAATGGGAATAGCATCGTGTACTGGTACGTGGCGAGACATACCAGATCCCTCACCGATCTGAAGAACTCTAGGGAGTTCTCTCTGACTGACCTCCATGGCCACGAGCCTCTGTGATACCTCCTGCATGTGATGGAGGACCATCTCTCTAAACCTCCTATCATCATCTGCCATCAGCTCTTTCTGCTATGTGTCTACAGGCTCCTCAGAAACTACACGGCTGTTGCAAATCCATACTACTGCTTAACTTCGACCTCTGATTTATCCACCGAAAACTACTCAGAAGATTCCAAGAATTTGGGAAGGTGATCCTGGTCCAAAACCCAGAAAAACCCAGAAAACGTTTCTCCTAATTCCAAACTTCAAAATTTGACCCTTTATATTTTGGCCCTTTTTCTCAACTGCGTTTCTGGTATTGCAACTGCTATTGCTCTGTATGATCTCTTTCCCGATGTCATAGACCACAGGCTGAGCCAGAATTATGCTCTGATACCACTGTAATATCCCCAAAGGGAAATAGCCAGTAATACACAGAAATATGCCAGACAGATATATAAAATAAAATGCTGGAACCAGATAATGGAACAAGTACACATAGAATGCCAGAACACTAAGCCATTTTATTAATCTCAGAACACATAGATAGGAGTACAAGATAATCAGAATGAGTGCACCTATCCTTGCCCTAGGCAAGTGGAGGCCCTCTCAGAACAAATAATGGCTGCAAAGAAGGACAGCGTCCTAGCTGGCTGAAGAACTGTTATGAAGAACTGCTGCTGGAATGCCCTGGAACTATGAGCTGGAAACTAGAAAGATGGCTGATCTCAATCCTCCAGACAAACCCCAGAAAATGTGAAACTGATGCTCCACCACCAGTCAAGCCCTCACAAGTGAAAACGCTGTCTCTGCTAGTGACAGCGCAGAAGACAGATGAAACGCTGGCCACAAGTCCTCCGGATGAGATGACCAACTCCTCAGGGCTGGAAACACTGAAAAACGCTGCCAAACCCTCACACAAAGACCCTGCTCATCAGATCAGCGTCCTCCCTGACTGGATTTGCGTCCTCTCTGCCCAGATCTGCTGGATCTGAGTCCTCCCTCTCCAGATCTGCGTCCTATCTCTCCAGATCTGCGTCCTCCAAGGCTAGATCTTCTGGATCTGCGTCCTCCCTGCCCAGATCTGAGGCTCTCCTACCTGGATCTGCTGGATCTGAGTCCTCCCTATCCAGATCTGCGTCCTATCTCTCCAGATCTGCGTCCTCCAAGGCTGGATCTGCTGCTATCTCTCCAGATCTGCGTCCTCAGAGCTGGATACGCTACTATCTCTCCCGAATCTGCGTCCTCCAAAAATTTTGAATCTGCTGCGATCTCTTGGATCTGCGTCCTCAAGGCTGGATGCAACTGCTTCCAACTCTCTCTGGGTCTACTTGTTGTCTCGCAGAAGGGTATCTCCTGCAGTCTCCCTTATGAAACTCATAATTTACCCTTTGGAATAGTAAGGATAATGCTCGAGAAAATAACCTTACTGATGAGGAACATAAGGAGATAAAATGGGGTGATGCTAAGAAAATAACCTTACCAGGGCAGGCACTCGAAGTCCCCCGAGGCTAAGGGTGAGATCTCCGACCGGAGACACTCAGTTGCACTAAACAGTGCTGCAGACCGACTAAACAACCAGCGTGCTGAAGCAGAAAGAAGTCTAGCTCTCAATATCAATATCAAATCAAGCATGCCAAATGAGGTGAGAACCCCACCTTTTATAGTGCTAAACTCCCTCCAAAACCTTGACTGCGTCCTTCACTCTCCTTGGCCTGCGCAGTTAACCTTGGGTCAGCGTGAGGCCTCCCCTCATATCCATGTGGACCCCCAAGGCCCCCTCTCTAAGTTATAACGTTAATCACCTAGGAAAACACTTTATTTTATAAAGTGAGGTGACTAAAGTGAGGTGACCCCTCTTATTTCTCACTTTATTTATTATTTCTAGCTAAAGCGGCGGTGAAACAAAGAAATGTTCAATTATTAAGCCTGGTGGGAATAATAGATTTTAGTGAAGCATTCCAATTTCGCTGTAGTCATCTCGATGTCGGACATTACTTACGCCCAATTCCTGTGATTCCCAGCCTCTTATTTCAGAAATCCTCATAAAGTATGGAGTGATTCCTTCTTCCCTTGACAATTTCATTTTATATAGTTCTTGTCTCAAAGAGATTTCTTCTCCTGCAGTACTCACAGAGAATATCTTCGTCAGTTTCTCATATATTTCTTTAGCAGAATTTAGTTTTGATACATAGGGAATGAGTGAGCCCTTAATGGATTCTATGAGAATCCTCTGAGCTCTGATTTCTCCCTTCATGTACTTGGCATGAGTTGGAGCATATTCCTTAGGTGGTTGAATTGTAGATCCTTTGATGTAGTCCATAACTTCGTCATCAATTAAATTCAAATCTGTCCTCTTCTTCCATGCACTAAAGTTTGAAGACCCAACCAGCTTGTTTCTCTCTTTACAATAAGTCATCTTGATAGATTTAAGTAAGGTCATAGATACTTACTTGAGTAGAGTGGCTTGCAGCTTCCTTGATGATGAAGATGAAGTTAGGAGCTTCTTCTAAGATTGAAAACTCCAATGTAGGTGTATTTGGATCCTTGATGATAAAGGATATCTTAAAAGATGATGTCCTCTTCTAACAATGTCTTCCTGGCAAATTGATTTGGCTCTTCAATGCAAAAGACTTTGATTCTTGCTTCCTTGAGTGTCTCCTTACTAAGTAGCCCTTGTCTTTAACACCTAAGCTCTGATACCATGTTGATAATTTGGAGGGCTGGTGATTAATTCAAATTCTCTTCTTGATAATTACTTGTGAGCTTACTTGAGTTACTCATGTCTTCTCTTCTTTAGTTTATTTAGTCTTTCATCAAGTCAATTATCAAAATACACGAGACACAAAGATTAGGCTCCTAGAGCCAGGGAAAAACCTCTCCCTCTTGGAGAGGAAAACCCGTAAGAAATTCTTCTTATAGATATTCAAATGACAAGTACCATGACCAAGACTTAGACCCTTGACCTATGAATGCATCCAAGACCTTGTTATTACTTCTTTGACTGCCTCCAACAGTGATCCTTCTCTTCTGCACCAACCTGCACTGTTCTGCACTAGAGCTAGAGAACTTGGTCTCTAAGTTTTACTTCTTATTTCTTAGTCAACCATTGGAGACTGAATCATCTTCACTTTGCATACATTTGTAACTTGTACACTGCCTTCAACTTCGCTTAAGTTTCAGGTTCTTTGCTTTGCTTGGTGTCACCAAACAATATGTAATACTTCAATGTTATATCCGCAGGTTCTTCCTGATATAATGTCCGAAAATAGATGTAGTGATACCTCAGACAATTCCGCACCTTAACCCTGTACAAGACCTCAGATATCCGCACTCATATTTTCTGTAAAATCTGCACTTATAGACATCAGGAATTCACACTTTCTTACTTCAGGAAATCCACACTTTTTTGTGGAAATTACAGAGAAATCCGCAATCTTTAAACTCTGAAATCTGCACCCTTATTAACCTCTGAGATCAACACTTGTTCACCTCTGAAATCCACACTTCATCACTTCTAAAATTCGCACTTTTCACTTTGGAAATTTCAGAGAGATCTGCAATCTGATTGATGCTTATGAGCCGCAGTTGACTGGGGTATATATATAGTGCATTGTCTGGCTATTAGGCCGACCCTACAACAAAATTTTAGGTTGACATGTAGGCCGACTTCATCACTGATTATCAACCGACTTTATCACATCATTTCCAACGTTTGAATGAGAGTTGTCTTGGGGGCTGTTATGAGCCTTTCTTCCACAAGGTCTTGGAGACATTCTTCAGACTAGATACTCCATAATCGTGACTCTTAATTATACTTGAAGACAAAACCCTATAGACATCAAGAAGAAGTCTATTGACCTATAATAAAATCTTGCTCATGAAACCCATGAAGCAAGTACAACAAAATACATCTATATCTTTATCTTCTTCTTTACATAAATTCATAATTACATAGTCATTATGAAGACCGATCCTAGTTACACTTTTCAACAATTAGCCCACAAAATATTAAAATAATCAGAAAGAAACAAGCCTTGCTCACAAGCCGACCAAGGAGCTTTCATAAATTATAAATTAGCCATCCATATGCTAGTTGAGTTGATGATGTCATGCTGATGTAGGGTCATTAGAGGGCCACGTTGAGTCCTCCATGCAAGTCATCATGTGGGGCCCCAAAGTGGGTTTGGGGCACAAATGCTAGTCTCATGGGTGTCCTGATGATAGAATAGCCTGCATAATGCTCCAAATGAAGGCTCTGATGATGGTGCTTGCCTCCCATGTCTCAAGGGTGAGGCAAACCTCCTCTGGGCCTTGGATCAACTGCCACTCCATAATGGTATGCTGACTTGGCACACTGGTCCAAGTGCATCATCTCGTGAATAATCTGGCGCAATAAACAAACTGCTAAAGGTGCTGAGGCCCGAAGGTGCCCATGGTGTGAAATGATGCTTTGCACATGATGGAGTCCCATGGTTCTCAGCGCATCCCTTGTGGTGTCAATATGTTCCTTTGGTGGACTTGGGCCCCAATTAAGTTGCCCAACCCATGTTGAAACCACTTGCCAATTACATATAATGTCCAATGCGCCTCCTCACCTTAAGGTACAATAATTCATTGGTACATCTAAGTGAAAGAAGCTTGTTTATCAAGGGCACAATGAGACTTCATATGGGGTTTCCCTTCCAAATTTGGGGCTTTGAGCTCGAAGTAGTGTTACCTCCCTAGGTAGTAGTGGTTAATAAATGACCCTATTAGTTGTTCTTAGCCCCTAAGGGGAAAGATAGGTCCAATGTACATCCTTCAAGTGATAGGGGTCATGTGAATACTGATTTGATGGATGGGGACAAAGGGGTTTCAAGCTAAATGCCATGGGTGCAAGGGTGGCAATAATGAGGAATGTCCACTTATTGGGCATAAATATGTAGGAGGGAGCAATCGTGGATACATGAGTTACCTCGACCTTTCTTTTTCCACCCTTCTTCATTTTCCTTTTGCCTTTTCTTGATTTTTCTTTGTATTACTAATTGGGGTTCCAAGAAATGAGAGCATGCTGTGTATGATGTAAGCAGTTATTACCCCCTTAAGGTGGTGCGGTTCATCGACCACTAGGGGTTGGGATGTGCATGTGTTCCTTAATGATGTGGAGGCAATTGTGGGCCCTAGGAACCTGTGTTATGGCCATAATGATAAGGGGTAGAACTCATGTTTGGATTTTTTCCCATGTGTTATTTTAATGTCCTTACCATCTTTTGCTCTTTATAATATTTTTTTCTTGCTTGTGGCTATGATGTGCTTTTAACTTTCTTTTAGCCGCATCAACATTTGGGGGCAACATTTCTGAGCCCGAACCAGACATGGGGACAAGGGGAGAGGGTGTGCCAGTGTCTTGTGGACCTAATGGTCATGGACCCATAGGAGAAAGATGATGAAATAGGGCTTGTAATGTGTGGAGCGGAGTGAAAAATGTGAAAACGGGACTGCGCTACCAAAATCAAGGTTTCCCAAGTAGTGCCCTTGCTAAAGATATAGGCCAATAGGGAAAATCCCATGGGACTAGGGTTGAGGATTAACCCCCATTTAAAGTGAGGGAGCAAAACACCGGTCAAAGCCCTTCCTTCTTCCAAGTCACCCAATAATCCATGCCCAAATCACCCAATGAAAAACAAGCATAAGCACCCGACTGTACAATGAAAAACATACCTTCTAGGTTGGATTGCCCACCTTCAAACATATGCTCTTGACAAATGTGTGAGGGGACATATGACTCATTCAAGGTGTGGAGATCAAATGCTACAATACATCAGCTACATTGATTGTTGTTAGGGGCTGCTCGCTGTTGACTTAAGAGATGTCTAGAAGAAAAATTCCCTAGTTCCACCAAGTTTCTCGAATGCGGGGATGGGGGAGCAAGGAAACGTAGGAGCGGCCTATTCAAAAGCTCCGCACCATATTTTAGGAAACATTGGGGGACGTCGGGGTCTTGAACACAAGGGACCCCGACAATAATAGTAAAATACTAAAAAATTATAAATATATCATTGAAATTTTATAATTTAACTGTCTTTATCATTATATAACACTTACATCATGAAGGATAAATCGATGAATCATATAACTGAAACAAATTTAAAAGGAAACACATGATACAATCATGCATGTAACTGTAACATTGTGCAATGAAAATAAAAGTTTAAACCGTATTGAAGTTCCAACTGTGAATACTTAATATTGAAATAAAAGTCAAGTCTGATACATTAGGATTCAAATTTATAGAGTCAAGTCTAATATATCATATATCAAGATTCAAAACAAATTAAAGTCTACAGCTAAAGTCTGAAACAGAAAAGCAAATAACATAAGAACATATCAAATGACAAATGAGCATAATTGCTCAAGGTAATGCCCCGATAGTCTCTGCATCTAGCTGCTGCATGAATAAATCAGGATCAACCATGCCACCATCTGAATCAGAATCACTTGCATTCTCAAACATGCTAAGTGGCACACCAACCAACCCCATCTGTGTTTCATCAATTCCCTCCATATCTACCTGTGCATCATCCTCTCGATCAACATCCCATATTGTTGTTAGACCCTTCAAATACTCAAGTTTCTTCCTATGGTCAAGACGTAGGGCACTGTGCACAACAATTAACTTCTTCGCTCTTCTAGAGGTAAGCTTGTTCCTCTTGATAGAGTGGATGAAGCTATATGTGGACCAACTCCTCTCTATTGCAAAGGAACTAGCAATCTGAGACAACAAATGCATATCTAGATGTTTGAGCTCCGGAGCACCATCCATGCATCCTCCACCAACCAATCAGGTCATCTTGGCCTAGATCTATGCGATCTACCCATCCATCACGTGTGTTGAAGGGGCCACTAAGAGATGCAAGTCAAAATTTTGACTTTTTTTTAATGATTTGACCTCTAATTTTTTTGGAAACGTAGGAAACATTTCCTCTTTTGGGAGGAAACGTCCCCCCTTCAAGTTTCCTCGTGTTTCTTTCTTTTGGGGACATGGGGAAACGTCCCCCAGACGTCCCCACATCCCTGGAGTGCAAGGAAGCACGGGGAAGCATTTCCCAGGTGGGGGGACGACGCGTTCCAGTGGAACACTGAAATTTTTTCCTATGTGGTCGCCCACTTTTGGTGGGTAACAGTCCCTAAGAGCACATTTAGTGGGAGTGTACCTTTGGAGAAGTTTCCAAACTACATGGGATTGATGAGCAACATTATATATTCCAAGCCTTCCAACTTTTAGGAGGTAGCAGACCATCAGGTGTTGTGGGATTCCATGGTGGTGGACTTCTAGTTCTTCCCTCCTGTCTTGTAATCATTTATGCATTTGGTTAGCTATGTATGTGAGGAACAATGTTAGTCTTGGGTCATTATGTGTTGAATTTCTGTTACAGATTGCAGAGCTCTATCAATTCCATCATCGTACTTTCGAGTAATTTTGACAGTGATGGGGCTTTTCCTATTATGTACAACTAATGTTACATTGTCTCTGTTCCGTACCTTTCTTTTGCAATTAGTTTTATCACTGGGACTATAAAAAACTGTGTGGTTGATGGCTTGCTACTTTGCGTTCTTTGTAAATAGCGATATTCCGAGAGATTAGTTTACCGTGATGCTTTTATCAGATTCTTTCTTTATAAAAATAATACTGGTCTGATGATAACAGGGCTATATTATGTATAGTTATGAACTGCCAATGTTTGTCTGAGAGAAAAATAGTATTTTATAGTTGGAATAATCTGTAATTTGTAAATGTTTCTTTTGAATGATGAATGCATAAAATTCACTGTTACAGAACTACGGTGCCCAGAAACTGTTCTCTAAAATTACTTTGGAGAAGCTGACTGATTGAATTTTTGATATTGCGGCTCGTGCTAGAATGGTTGTGGCCATTCTGGATAGTCTTCAAAGTTGATATAATACTTTACTAAAGGTAGTGTTGTTTTTTATATTATGTTACAGGAAGAAGTGCGCAATCTTGCTGCTGAAATGGGTCTTCCAAATAAAGATCGGAGAGATTCGCAAGGACTGTGTTTTCTGGGTAAGGTTAGTACTGGTTGCTTTTCTTGTTTCTCTAGATTAATTATTTCAGGCACAGCTTCTTTGAGTGTTTGTGTTTCACCGCAAGACAAAAAGCATTCTTTCTTACTGAGAGCTTGTTAACGGTTAAACACAGGGTCTCCTGGCAGCATATCAGGTGTTCAGGTATAACTGAAACAGTACTGCTAGCATGATTGGCAAAAACGGAGAAGTTTATCACAGGACAAACATGCAACCCCTACCCTTTTCACCTTTTATCCAAACTGGACTGGAAATTTATAGCTTTGAGTGTAACTCATCTCAAACTGAAACATCTTTCTTTTTTGCAATGCCCATTGTTTATGTTTTATTTTTTAATGAAAAGTTCATCACTTCAATAATGCATGTGGAAGAATACATCAGCTAGTCATATACACGCAGGCCAAGGCAGGGACATGTGGTTTGTCCCTCAAAAAGGCAAGGTGTGCCAGCATATTCGCTTGGTACCATTTTCAATAGAGTTGGTTTTCTTTTTCTTCCTTTATATTTTTCTCTTGCAATGGAATGATTCTTTTGTTCTACAAGACTGAATTTAAAAGGTCAAAGGCCGTTGTGTTGAGAAATCTAAGGCAGCTAGATTAGGTGATTTCTCTTACTTTGGTAACTGCTTGTGATGCATTTTACTTAACTTGATTAACTTCTTCTTTCACTTGGTTATAATTAGTGTTCTTATCATCAAACAACTACCTAAACAATAAAGAACAATGAAGCAAGAAGACACAAGATATAGGCTATCAGCCAGGGCCAAAACCTCTCCTCTTGAGAAGAAAACCCACAAGAACTCTTCTCTTATAGAACTTCAAATGACGAATTCCAAGATCTACGACTCTTGGCAAAGTTCCCTCCAAGACCAAGTCAATCCTTCCTCCTTGATGAGTTTTCCTTCCAGCAACTTAATCCTATCTATTTCTGCAACTTCGACCCCCAACAACTTCTTCTGCAATTTCGACCCCCAACTGCTTCTTCTGCAAAAACCCTATATTGCATGTGTGAGATGAATTTGCTTCCTTTCCTTCCTTGCTTGGATAGTTTTCTCCTTCTTGAGTACTCGGCCAGCAAACTTAGTCTTTTCCAAACTTAATTTCTGTCTCCCTAGGTAGCTGCAATTTCGGTCTTCCTGCTGCAAATGATGCCCTAGTGTCTTCACACATCTGAAGGATATTAGCCCAAAAACTATCCCAAAACCTTTGCCTTCTTCTTCTCCTTCTTTGGTAGGTATTCGGCTTCCTTTTTCGTCCTCTTCTCTTCTTAGATCGAACTTCTTGAGAGGTGATTGGATGATCTTCAAATGAGGTCGAAGTCTTCTTATATATAAGCTTCTTTCTAGGTCGAATTGCTGTCTTTAGGTTGACTTGTCCAGTCATGAAGGCCGACTTGTTCTTTTGATGATGACAAGGTCTTGGAGGGTCTATTCGACACTTTTGACTTTATATAAATTTTTTTTACAAGATGTAACATGCCCAAAAGGGTCTTCCATACATGACAATGATTCAATTGACTTGTAGACTCAATGACAAGCCCTAGAAGCACTCAATGGGTGTTTGACCTATAAATCAAATAACCTTTAGCATGAAACCCATGCCTCATGAATAACAATAATAATTTTATTTCTCTTTACATCAAATACATAAAATCTTGATTACATAGGTCATTATGAAGACCGAACCTAGTTACATATTTCAACACTCCCTCTTAACTAGGGAGGGTATTCATAATCCATACAAGGTACTTGGACATTCTCAAACTGAAGAATTCTCTTAAGAAGAGTCGGATTGGTAATCCATCTCATAAGCTACTTCAGTAAGTAGCTTATGCCAGATAATCTCATCATACCAACCAGCATTGTTTCATGGCAAGGTCTTGACTAACAACTCTATCTCTCCACAAGATCAGAGCACAATGCTAGCGAGACCAATTTTTGATAGACACCATCATCATTTTCTCCCAAGGCACATACCCCTCTCGGGTGTTCACAGGGTATGTCCTTTTAGAACAATTCCTATCTTGGAATAACACATCCTTAAGGAATTTCCTCTTCGACTACTCTTACCTATTGGACTCTGTACCGCATTCTCAAAGAGTATCAGAACCAATCTTAGATGCTTACCCAATCCTCCATTCTTTCTTCACAATACGAAGCCAAGAATGATGTGTCTATCTCTCCCTCTCAACTAGAGAAGATATACTCATTCCTATAAAAGGAATGTACCCAAGCTCCTTTTTACCTAGAGACTTGTCCAAGCTCCCTCTTAACTAGGCACTTGTTACCAACAACAACTATCTGCTCTTCGGTGGAGATCATGGTACTATCAACTGCTTGTAGGGCTCTTCCTTTCAATGTCATGGACTTCATCTTCTTCATTATGGAGCCTTCATCTTCTAGATTTTTTTCGTAGGGAATCAACCATCCATCACTTTCCTTTTAACGAACCATAGTGTTAAACCAATAGCCATGTCATCCTTCTTTGCATTGGAAAGTGATCTTCCAGTCCACATCTGGATTTTCTTCACATAGCTACCTCTTCCAAGTCATGTTTCTTTCAAGATCTTCCATCCATTCCCTTGAGTGTTAGTTGTAGGTGACACTACAACTCTCTTTCGATAGCCCTGTTTCAACCCAACTAGATGTTTTTCAAAAATTAAAAAATGAACATCAAATCAAAGTTACATTTTATGATGGCCTTTCATCATGACTTCTACTTCTTGCAACATCAACATCCCGCACATTTATAAATACATCTCCAAGGCTTTCAATGTCAAGGGTGTTGGAATATCAGAAAGGCAGAAAGATTTTCTTTACGTTGATAATTACTTGTCATATTCTTATGTTATTAACTTTCTTGCGTTCTTCTTTTATCTTAGATCATCGAAGATCACAAACACTGGATGTAGGCGGGCAACCAAGGAAAAACCCTTATCTAGGGGAAAACCTAGTCAACAACTCTTCCTTCAATAGTTTTACGAGATAATCCAAGACTCTTTGACCTAGACACAAACTTCCTCCAATCACCAAGTCAACCTTCCCTTCTTTTGTATGTGACCACATTACAACAATAACTTCGACCTAGAACAACAACAACAGAAGCAACAATACTTCGATCTAATAGCAACAACATAACCTCGACCTAGAAGCAACAGAAAACTTCGACCCTGATGTAGCAACAATTTCTACCTTGATGCAAATAGAAACTTCGACCTTGATGCAACAACATCTTCGACCTTGATGTAGTCTCAGCTTCAACCTTGATGCAATAGCAACTTCGATCTAGATGCAGTAGCCCAGAAATTTCGATCTTGATGCAGTAGCCGAATAACTTCACACGTGTGAGAGAGATGACCCAGAAAATCTTCAATCTTGCAATATCTCTTCTTCTTCTGCAATTTCGTACACTTCTGCTTCTTATGCTTGTATATCGAACTTGTGAGTGAGTGCTCCAAATGAATAGAATTGCACTGTATATATACCCTCTTCTGGAGTTCGAATTACCTTCATGTATGCCAACTTGATCAGGTGAGGGCCGACTTTGTGTGGAGATGACAAATGACATATTTTGACTCAATAATAATTCTTTTTACATGATTCAAAAACCCAAGAAGGGTCTCATAAAATCATAGTATTAAAAATCGGTTGGCTTGAATCGGAAACCGGTCAAACCGGTCGGTTCATTTGCCGACCAAGTGAAACTGGTAAAAAAACCGGGTTCGACCCTCCTCTTCACCAAAAAAACCGGTCCAACCGGTGCTAACAGGTCGGTTCAGGATGGAACCGACCAGTTTAGGATGGAACCATTCGGTTTATGGTCAAACCGTCCGGTTTAGGATGGAACCGGCCGGTTTATGGTCAAATCGTCCAGTTTAGGATGGAACCGGCCAGTTTATGGTCAAATAGTCCGGTTCCATCCTAAATCGACCGGTTCATTGCCAGGCCAACTATGGACCCCACATAATGCATTTTTGTGAGTTTTGGAGCTTTTTTGAGGGAAATTTAGGGTTGTTTTCCTCCAAAAATATCCCCTCTAAGAAAAGCATGTCTACCCTCTCATTTTCCTAACACATCCCTAGCAATGTTGACAATTAATGGTAATGTTAAATTCTTAAAGTAAACATTTCCTTTATTTTTCATGTTCATCCTTTTACTTAAATTTTTAACATTACCATGAAATGACTTAGGATGTTTGAGAGTGGTTTCAACCTCATTGGATTTCATATGGAGAAACTAGAATTTTAGATTTCACTCAAAATTCAGTAGACAATGGTTTTCAGGGTTTCATGGTTTGGGGGTTTGCAATGTTTCCATTTGATTCTATGATGTGTAAGGGTATGAGATTGACATTTGATCAAGAGCATGAAGCCCTTTAAGAACCTTGATGTTGGTGGCATTGATTGTTGAACTTTGTTGATGTTGGTGGTATTGATTGTTGAACTCCCCTATCGTGGCCTTAACAAGAATGTACCCTTCACTCAAAGGAAAACAAATGGTTAGGCATGCTAATCTTTTTCTACCGCATTTTAAGGTTGAGGAGATAAACCCTTCACTCAAACCAAAATCATTGGTTAGGCATGTTAAAAATTTTCAATTTCTATCATGTTATAAGGTTGAGCAATCCAAGTCTGAAGACTTTGAGCTAGATGATGTTTATGTATCTCTTGTTGATGATCCCATTTCTAGTAGCGATGAATCAATGATGAGTTTCATGAGAGACCATGTTGCTCAATGATTTGTAGTTTTGATGTCTATTTTTGCTATTACTAGTACTGCTAAAGTTGTAGAGGAGTTTTAGGAGTCAAACTCTGAGCCATATTATTTATGTAGCTCATGTTGATGATCCTTTGTCTAGTAGTGGTGATGATTTTGATCATGGTGAGGAGTGATCATGTTGTTGATCACTAATATGTAGTCTCGTAGTAGGCCAATGGTCTCATAGCTTGTAGCATTGTTTTTGGACTTTATAGGCCATTTGGAGCCTCATTGCTTATGTATTTTTTCGATGATATGTATTGCACTTGGTGCCATTTTGATATATTCACCTTTACATGGTATATAAATGAGCAAACTTTGCATATTTTCTCTATTGGCTTGGATCATGGTTACAAATCTTACAAATAGTTTTTTTTATTAAAAATTAATTATTTAATGTATTTTTTAAAAACTGGTTCATTTAGACCTAACCAATACCGGTTAGACCGGTTTCGGTTAGAAACCCGGTTCATGAGGTCCATCGGTTAGGTCACCGGTTTCGGTTTTAATACTATGCATAAAATGGACAATGACTGTAATGACTCAATATAAAACCTAAAAGTCTTGAATGGGAACTTTGACCTAAAAAACGATGACCCAAGCATGAAAGCCATGCTTTAATAAGTCATAATAATAATAAAATTTTCTTTTTTCATTCTTTTGATAAATACTTTTCATAATGACTCAAATACAAATATGAAGACCGAACCTAGCTACATTCTTCAACACTCCCTATTAACTAGGGAGATATTCATACATACATATACAAGTACATGGAAGATCTCAAAACACATGAACTATGAAGGGTTTAGGCACTCACGGTGTTGTTGATTTTTGGGTAGCATTGGATGTGCTGTAGCTCCGTAATTTTATGGAGGGGCTAGCACACATGAGATCTCCAAGACCCAGAAATCGTTTGGAGAAATTCCACCCAGAGTGAATTTTGCTCAAATAATTAATTATTTTTAATGGAGCCTAAGTTAAAACTTAGGAAATTAAATTAATTAAAGTGAATTAATATAAATGTGGGTGAGAAGCTTCTAAGTGAGGAGGATCAAGTCTGTTTTGATCTTAGTCGTTGATTAAAGATTTGGTCACGACCGTTGATCTCTCAATAGGAAAAGTATAAAGGAAGGCTTGAGGGTCAGTTGGAGGACAGATACAGAGAGCAGCAGTTGAGCTAAATCGAAATTCTGGGGTGTGGTTTGATGAGAATTTCAGAGTAAGTTCTAGTGCAGAGAGGGGTTATTTGGCAGTGGGACTTCAGTCCAAGGTCGAGAATGCATTGCAGAGAGGCAACACAACACCAAGGAGAGACAACTCAACACCTGAGAGAGTGACGCAAAGCTTGGAGAGGTGAGGTAGTCACTGAAGAGGCAGCGCTGGGGTTTATGTGAGGCAGATCGGGCAACAATTCAATAGATCAATTTCTGAGCGGAGAAGGCTCACTTAGAAGGTGACGCATCTACTAGAGGGGGTGACGCAGTCTCAGTGCAAAGATGGGAGCAGCTGTTGCTTCACAACACTGGGAACAACGCAGTTACCTGTGGGGTTTGATCATTCAACTATTGGATCGGCCAAAATATCTGTCTTCGGATAGAGGTACTTCTGCCGGGATTTTTCTCTGTTGGGTGAGCCGGATTTGGCACCCTAGTTGTATTAAAAAATCTGCTTAATAATAAAACCCTCAGATTTGCTGCACCGGTTTTCCCGCATTGGGTTTTTCGGGGGACGTTTAGTCCAAAAATAAATGTTTCCTTTGTGTGATTGTCCCATCTTTTTTTCAGTACTTGATTTGTATATTGGTGTAGGTTGCAGTGTATTTACATTAATATTTACTGAAGAATGCTGTAAATAACTTGTTAATTAAAGAACACAACTAGGAAATGCAGATCAATTAACTGTAGTAGGATTTCTGTTTGCTAGATTTAGAAATTTTCATAGGTGTCATGGACTAGATTCCTGTCCAGGGTAATCTATCTAGGTCCATGAAGAGTTTAGGCACCCACGATGCAATGGACTAGATTCTTGACCAGGGAAATCTATCTCAGACCATGATTTAGGCACCCACGGTGCCACGGACTAGATTCCTGACTAGAGAAATCTATCCGGGTGGGACTAAGATGGACTCAAGCTTTCAACCACTTTAGGTACGATCAGACTTATTAGCTAATCATCAACCCAGGGATCTAGGTGCGTAATGCAAGGTCAAAGCTCTATAACCAACGCC
Organism: Pinus albicaulis; assembly: GCA_034641835.2. Taxonomy (NCBI): domain Eukaryota; kingdom Viridiplantae; phylum Streptophyta; class Pinopsida; order Pinales; family Pinaceae; genus Pinus; species Pinus albicaulis. The sequence continues at coordinate 256,943 of JAXQQM020085127.1, forward strand.
ACTTTCCCTACTTTGAAAACTAGACATCAATACACAGGTCGACCAGATGTCCTCCTAGGAAATGTTTATTACACACAAAGCCTCAACACTCCCGATTATTCAAATTGGTAACAACAAATCTCACCCGATTAAACACATCGGTAACAACAAATCTCTCCCGATCAAACAGATCGGTAACAACAAGCATGTAAAACATGCTACCAAAACTTCGAAGGATTTACCTGTACAAACACAACCCCAATCAATGACAAACTTTCAAATACATAAGTAAACACAAACCTTCGGGGTCTTCAAACATCTTGATACTGCTTCACAATTTTACAATAGAAAGACTTAGAAGCTTTCCATATGAATCTTGACAGAAGTTTCTTCAACCATACAATTTCCTTTCCTACTTCCCATGCAACAACATATTTTACAACCAAATCTTGCTTTGCTTCTTTCAACACCTCAATATACATTCTCCAATTTATTCTTCAAGGTATGATTGTAATATGCCCTCTCTCTCAACTTGGGAGATATGCCCTTTCTTTTATCCAGGCTCCTTCTTAACTTAGGGAGATCAACTACTTTCCATGATATCGGAGAATCTTTCATGATTTCCATCCTTCTTGATCATTATCATTTATCATCATGCTTGACAATCAAGTCAACTTTACTTACGAATATCTTCAACATCTTGAAGATTATGTACCTGCACAACTTAAACAAGTACAACCAAATACATATATAGAAGCATGCAGTTAACTATATGAAAATCATACAATAATGGAAGCATTAGACTTTAGAGTTAAGACATCAAATACCTAAACTTAGTTTGGATAATTATCAAGAGACACATACTTCTATATATCAACTTTTGCACGGATTTTTGTTATAAACCCTAGATCACATAATTTAATGTAACTCAATCAAGACATTAGTATTATTATATCTAGGGTTTCAATAGTTCCTTTAGAGATATGACATAATCTACTATATTGCAAACCTTAGAAGCAACTCAAAAAAGCGCAATGCGTCTAACAACTTTAGAATTCATATGTTAGACTTCTACTGGGATTTAATGCAAACCCTAGATTTCATTTATGAGATACTAAGCCTTAGATATCAACAATCACAACCAATCATAGCACAAACTAATGTTTCAACAATATGACCAACCTTTTGAGGTTGACTTTATCATAAACAATAACATCATATCCTAGAATATCAAAATTCAACTAGGGTTTAGTTGCAAACCCTAGAACTATGTTCATCAACAATATACATATCTGGGATGAAAAAGCATATCATAACAACATATATCAGGCAAACCCAAGACACAAATATCAATATATAACAAACTTGATCAGGTTAGGGTCTTGATCAAACGGACAAACATACACCTAGGGTTTTATTCCTAGGATCTTACTTTAGATAGCATAAGGGTTTTGCTCATAAACCTTGATTCACCAAAATCTCTAAAGATCTAGGATTTCAATGCATAAACATTACCATTCAACCCTAAAAGCTTGGGGTTTCCATAACAATATCAAAACCTCAAACACAACATTACCATCAAAACCCCAAACATCAAAAGAATAGGATTTTCTAGATTTCATCAATAACCCTAAGTAGAGTAGGGTTTTCACATTAGCATCGTCATACCCTTAGGTTAGGGTTTTACAGAGAACCTTTTAGGGTTCCACAAAATGATAAATGATTTTAGCGAGGGTAGATTCAATCTAATGATTAATCACCCAAATACGAATCTTTATGATTCAAGGGTCCTATACATAACGATGTTAGTAAGGTAAAGCATATTGATTAAAAGGAATGAATATACCTTTATCATGAAGAGAACAAAGCTTATGGTCTAAGACATACCTTTGAGTAGTTTCTTAACAAACCTTGTTGGGCGTTAATTCCAATAGAACTTCTATCATGCTTTGTCTTGTGAGGTCTTCTCCATAGCCCTTGAGTATTCAACAAGCGTTTCCTAAACAAGAAAAAGATCAAAAGAAATGTTATTAGCATCTAATACAAACCTATCTAAATAAGAGAGGGAAACCAAATATAAAAAGATAATACAAGGAGTAAGATACTTATCTTTGGAAAATGGTGAGGGCTCCCTCTTAATCCAATCTTGAGGGATACCTATAACTTTATGGAAACAATTTCAAAAATGTTCTACCAAAGCAAGTTAGACCTATGAGTACTAGAAATCAAAGAATAAAGGAAAACAATTCAAAACTTAGAGTAGAAGTATATGTAAGGGATAGATTCCCTAAGAGTCCCTAGCAAATAGGTCTTTGACTTCAAATCCTTCCATCTTGTTCTTCTTTGGTGAAATTTCATTGGCAATGTTTGCTTGATCCCTATCTCTCCTTTTATTCCTTGGATTCTTAGGACAATTAACTTTATAGTGACCCATCTTGTGACAATTGTAGCATTCAATCTTGTATAGGTTACATTTCTTCCTTGGTCTTTTGGACTTCTTGAAAGTTCCTTTGTTCTTGTGATGAGCGGAATAGTCATTTGAAATTTTGTCTTCTTCATTCTCTTTGTTGGTTACTAATGAAATTCTCACTTACTCTTGACTACATGCATTCCATAATTGCTCGAATGTAGGAGTTTCCTACTAACTGCTTATCCCTGAATCAAAAGCACTCCAAGAAGGTGGCAATCCCAAAAGTGCAGTGATTACGAGCTCTTTCTTAGGTACTATCTCATCTATGGCTTGGAGATCATGTCTCATTCTAGCTATCCTTACAAAGAAGGAAGCCATAAATTCATCCTTTGTCATTTTCATGGTCCTTAGTTCATTCTTAACACTTGCAACTTGACAAAGATTCTTGATGGTGAACAATTTGGATAAGGCTTCATACATATCTTGAGCAGAGTCTATGTTGGAAATGTATGGGATAAGGTTATCCTTTATACCGTCTACCATTAGGCTCATAGCCAATATTTCTAACTCTGTAAACTTTTCTTTATCTACATCACTTGATCCTCCTGTAGGTTTCTTCACTTTTCCTTTGACTAAATCCAAGACTTTATTCTTTTTGAGGATGAGATCTATCCTCTTCTTCCATGCCCTGTAATTGGATGTTCCTAATTTTTTTCTCCCTTGATTGAGTTAGACATGGTTCTTGAAGATAGTAAGCTTCTCTCCTTATATGATCCCCTTTGATGATCCTTATTCAACTTCTTGAGTTTTCCTTATTCTCTTTTCAATAGATCTTCAGGCTGCCCTTTTCCTTCTTCTTCACCTTAGCTCTGAAACCATGTTGGAAAATCAGAAAGGCAGAAAGATTTTCTTTATGTTCATAATTACTTGTAGTATTCTTATGTTCTTATTAACTTTCTTGTGTTCTTCTTTTATCTTAGATCATCAAGCAATTACCAAGACCTTAACACGAAGATCACAAACACCAGATTCAGGGAGATAACCAGGTCAAAATCCCTATCTAGGGGAAAACCCAATCAACAACTCTTCCTTTCATAGTTTTACGAGATAATCCAAGACTCTTTGACCTAGACACAGACATCCCACAATCACCAAGTCACCCCTTCCCTTCTTCTGCAGATGACAACCTTCTAGCAATAACTTCGACCTAGAACAGCAACAACAATACTTCGATCTAATAGCAACAACAGAACCTCGACCTAGAAGCAACATAAACTTCGACCCTGATGCGACAACAATTTCGACCTTGATGCAGTAGAAACTTCAACCTTGATGCAGTAGCAACTTCGACCTAGATGCAATAGCCCATAAATTTCGATCTTGATGCAGTAGCTCAATAACTTCACACGTGTGAGAGAGATGACCCAAAAAAAATTCGATCTTGCAATCCCTCTTCTTCTCTTGCAATTTCGTACACTTCTACTTCTTCCGCTTGTATATCTAACTAGTGAGTGAGTGCTCCAAATGAATCGAACTGCATTGTATATATACCCTCTTCTAGAGTTCGAATTACCTTCATGTAGGCTGACTTGATCAGGTGAGGGCCGACTTGGTGTGGAGGTGATAAATGACATGTTTTGACTCAATAATAATTCTTTTTACATGATTCAAAAGCCCAATAAGGGTCTCATAAAATGGACAATGACTCTAATGACTCAATATAAACCCTAGAAGTCCTCAATGGGGACTTTGACCTAAAAAAAGATGACACAAACATGAAACCCATGCTTTAATAACTCTTAATAATAATAAATTTTTCTTTTTCATTCTTTTGAGAAATACATTTCATAATGACTTAAATAGAAATATGAAGACCAAACCTAGTTACATTCTTCAACAAAGGGTCTACTTCCTTTACAAACTTTATCAAGGTCTTCATATCTTCTTTATGGAGATGTCATAACTAATTCTTCTAGTTATCGGATGTTGATCACTTATCTTATCTTATGTGACTATAGTTGCATCTTTCATGAAGTCTTCTTCCTTTCTTCACATATTCCTCCCCTGGAACTTCTATACATGGTTCCTTCATCTTTGTCAACCACCTCATATTCCATATGAGGTCATATTATGTTGATTTCATCTTATCAATATGTGAACTAGTTCAAGGTATATGGCTTCATGAATCTTTCTAAAGGAAGAAATCCTTCTTCTTCGATCATGCTCATGAGATAGAGCATTCAACCATGCTATTTGCAACTCTATAATGGCTTGACTTAATTTATTAATTATATACATACCTCTTTTCTCCTTTTGGTCATCTAGACCTCCTTCAACTTCTTTTCTTTGCATGAAAGTACTTTAACCATCTTGACATGATGCACTCCTTTGTCACCATATCATCGTCCTTAAACAATGAATCCCACACAAGGTTGAATGTAGACTATCAGCGAGATGCTTCTTTCAAGTAGAGGTGAATATTCTTATAAAGGTTCTAGTGAAGGATCTCGATGATCCTCATTCTGCAAATGCTCCTTAATAATCATGATGTATGATGACCTTTCTATCTTTTATAATGTTAGATGACTTTCTTCCAACCATATATACTACTACTTCAGTTGTCTTTCCATGCCTTCAATGAGGATACCATGAGCTACTTCCTTTGCTAGGTCCCAATAATACTAGTGTATCCCCTTATTGTTTTTGTTAGTGTAGCCCCCTTATGGTTATTGTTGTGCCCATGTAGTCTCCATATTGTTATTATTGTGCCCCATAGAAACCCAGTATTGTTATTGTTATGCCCTTACATTGTTATTTTTATGTCGGCTAGGATTATATTGTGACCCCTTGGGCTCCTATATAAAGAAAGGAGGTTTTATCATTTGAATCATCCAAGAATTGTTCATTTATGTAATGTCAAGGAGGTTTCCCCTCTCGAAGAGGCTGATTTCTAAGTCGTCGATCTATTTTTTCTTCTATTTTGTGAGCTGGTTTCATAACATTTGGTATCAGAGCTTTGGATTCTAGGGTTTCACTGTTGCAAACAATTCATCTTGGCATTTTCATTATAGTTTTTTTTCTACGAAGTTTTAGAAGTTAAAAAAAAAACCATTTTAGCCTCGACTTCACCAAAATTGGCCCCCAAAATGTAGAAATAAAGCCTGTTCCAAAATAATGTAGGAAGGGACATTACATTTTTCCCCTCCAGCTTAAACCCCCAAAGCTGAGGTGAAATTTATTGTTGAAATCCTAGGTGAGTCCTAGTGTTTTAGTCAAGTGTAATGTGAAAGTGGTTTGGGAATCATTTAAGGTAGTTGGTTTAGTTATTTTATTACAAATCACTTGGTCTACTAGATCATGTTGTGCCGCAGATGGGTTGTGTCTCTTGAGGGTCTATCCAAATGTGTATTCCCCCTTTGAGGGTTAAACATGTAAATCTTATGTATTAGAGGGTGAAAAATAATTAATCCCCTCGTGTAAAATTAATTAATTTTTCGAGAAAAATAAAATAAAATCCTAAGCTAGAAAAATAATTAATTAGAGTCAAGTTAGGTTGTGATAGGAAATTTAATTCTCCAAGTAAAGGAATCATATTTTAAAGGTCCTCCATCAAGGGAATATTTTATTTTTTCAAGAAAATTTGGACTGTTGGACCTCGGTGGTTAAATCAAAGTCAAAATTTTGAGGAAATTAGCTCAAAATAATTAATTTTGAGTTAATTAAAATGGAATTAAATGTTAAATTTGAAAATTCATCAAAAATAAAAAATCAAGGGCCAAGATTAAAATATCTTGAAATGTTTATCAACGACCAAGATTATTTTGACAAGGAACAAAGAAACTAGCTGTTATTTTTCCACTTGGAGGATTTATCTATAAACCCCAACGTCCAACTTTTGGTGGTCTTTCTCCCCCGAGGTTGCATCTTTTTGGCCTCCTCTTGCCATTTCAACCCCTAATCTACCTTTCTAACCTCCTTATCCCCAAACGCTGGCCTTCTTTATCCTAACGTTGGGTTTTCTTGACCTTTTTTGCCCTAATTTGTCCTAGTTTGGCCCATGTCCATTTCTGAAGCATTTGGGACTGAATACTTGGTGGTTTTGCAGGTTTTGAGGCTCAAAAATTCTGATATTCAAGTGACTTGTTCATCCAAAATTTTTGGGTCACTTGGGAAAGTACTCAAAGCCTTAAAGCCTAGGGTAAACCCTAAATTTATCTCTGTTTTATTATAGCCGTCAAATCATAATAATTAAGCCCTAAAATCACACTTTTAATGGTCAAAATCATTTAGAATTGTAGAATCTAATTTTTTGAGTTTTGGCCACTTCAGCTTCTTGGATTTGGCCTAGATCTAACTTTTATGCTTGCTGGAATTTTCTGTGTGACTGAAAAATTCAGATCTGAAAATTTCTGAAGCATACACCTAAATTGGATAAAAAAACTAAAATTTTCAGTTTTGGCAAAAATTTACTATTTTTGGGCATTTTGGGCATTGTTTTTAGTATTGCTAGTTTGTTGATCTGTCATCTATGTATTGTTGTAATAAACATATCAGCTCTGAAATTTGCTGAGTCATACTCTCTAAAAAACCCTAAAAATTGGATTTTCCATGTTTCAGTGCATTTTTGCTATTTTTTGGCATATTGGTCATTTTTTCTTAGCATCATTAACTTCTTGATCTGTGGTTATTTAATGCTGTAGTAAAAAATCAGATCTGAAATGTCACTGAATACACCATCATAAAGTGGGCTTAACGAGTTAGTTTTTGTTTGCTGGTCATCAGAAAATTTTATGTTTCATGTGTTGGACAAATTTCATGATTTGAAGTGGTTTCCTTACTGCTGTCATAACATCAACAAAGTCTGAAATTTCTGAAGTGTTATTGCTGATCTAAATTGTCATACATTTGAAATTGGCTTATCTCATCTTGGTCTCAAAGGTCGTCTAACTTTGCACTCAAAATCAAAAGTTAATCTTGTTGATGAATAGAGTTAACTTGGGCTTCTAAGTTTAAATTGACATAATACCTTGTGTTGATAATCATTGGTGGATAAGTTGATTTACTTAAGCATCTTGTGGATTGACCTATAGTTGAATTTTGCACTTGTATCCGTTAGGATCTATCTCGTTTAAGATTGTCATTGTTTAATACTCTTGCTATAAGAAGATTCTCACTAAGTGCTTAAGTAACTTCAACAATCTTAACTCAAGATAAATTTCACTCATCATCTTGCATTAAGCATCCTAGATCTAGCTTGCATTAATAATTTACCTCCTAGCATAAGCTAGGTTGATTGAAATATAGGGCAACCCTTCTCACCTAGCTTGAGGAGGCTCGACAACTCGTCGGTGGTTAACACAATGACCTTGCAATCGTCAAAGCCATAGTCTCTGTAGTGCCGGAGGCATCAGGTGATAGGAGCACAACAAAAAGTATGGTTAATTAGGCCTTAGCCTGCTTCCTGTTGGCCTCCTTCCCACAACCTACCTTGGAGCCCAACTTCAAAACAATTAAGTGAAGGTTATACTTAAACTAGGCATATAATCCAAAACTAACCAAGATCCTTGCACTTTACATAGATCCTAGGACTTGCATATCCTATAGGTTAGTCAATCATTTCAAGCAGTGGGTGTCCATCCTGTTATTTGGTTCGAATTTATTATAGGCAAGAATTTGTGACTCCATTAAGGCATTGGTCTCATACTTTAAAATCTAATCTGATTGATAATTTTAGGCACTGGTCTCATACTTTAAAATCTAATCTGATTGATAATCTTGCTTAAATTCAAGCAAATGGCTAGGCTATTCATCTGTGTCTCCCTAACAAGTTGGTTTCCAACTTGTTCTCCTTCACCTCATTCCATAGGGACTAGCCCCCATAGCCTGCTATTGGGAGACAACTAGAATGGAGTGGGTGGGGATCAGAGTGACAATTCTTGTTGTGAGCGTTGCCGCAGTGCCTATATAGTTTGGGCGACAACACAAGGTTAACCACGAAATCGGGCAATGGAGACAAGAGTGCAAACCTAACCTACTCTTCCCGTCGAATCCCCCCACCAATCCATGGCCATAATTCCCCATGAAAAGTAAGGAAAATTACTCAACTATACCAATGAAAATCCATACCTTCGGGGTCGGGAGGCCCACCTTCAAACATACAATCATAACAAGTGGGAGAGGGATCACATGGTTGGCTCAAGTGGCGGAGATAATGGCACATTGATCTATCTGGTGACTGCAAGGGGCTACTGGTTGCCAGTTGAGGACCATCCAGGAGAAAAAATTTCTCCTATATACACTACCCACAGGGGGTGGGTAACATGCCCTAAATTAGCCTGTCTATTATTATCCTTAAGCAGTCTCTCCTACTCTCTAATGGAGTAGGGCAGATTAGTTTTTCATGCATCTTAGAGTTTTGGCAACAAAGTTGTTATGTGAGTTTCTGTTTTCTGAAAAATAAACATCTATTTGATTGTTGTTCTACAAATTCCTCTGTCTGTCATAAATTTCAGAATTCTTTTTGTGGAGCAGTTAGTTTACTGTTGAGTTTTGACAGAGTTTTTGATAATTCAGTTTCTGTACTTTTGAATATACAATTTAGAGTTTAGTATTTGCAGATAAGAGGGTTTTGATAGTTGTGCAAAGAGTTTCAGATTAATAGCCATAATTTTTATTCCTTGAAGTGCAGATCTGCTGGTCCATGAATTAAATTTCAACAAACTTATCAATGCAGGACAACAATATATTGGAGATATGCCCAAAGTACATACAATATAATCTATATATAGATGAAGATAGGTGAACATGCATTCTCGTAATATTCCAAATGGAAATATACCATGGATAACAGAAGCGAGGAACTAGCTATAACTACTAAATTCAGAAATGCATAATGATACACATTCGAACACGAAAATATGGGAAAAAACTCCGAGTCATTGTATTAATTATGATAAATATGAGTACAATAAATGAGATCAAATGAACTTGGGCTTGCTACTGCAAGCTATGGAAAGACCCTAGGTTGGAATTGTGATGCCCAAGCACTGGAATGACTCCACCAAAAAGAACCTCTGCGCTAACCCAAAAAATTATTGCCACTGTTGCTGTAGGTGCACTGAGATTTCAGCTCTCAGATCTGCTCCAAAAATTCTGCAAAATTAAATGTAGGCTCTCCACACCAGCTCCAACCAAACCCATAAATACCTCACAGACACAAGTGGTGGAAATGGTCCCAGGGTAAACTGCGCCTTCCTCCAACAATTTCTGTTGCTCGCTGCTGAATGGAACTAGGAATTCTGCCCTCATAAGTGCTTAGAAAATTCTGTAAAATTAATCCTAGCCTCCTCTCACCAAGCCCTCGAAAACCCATAAAGTGTTCGGGCTGAATCCAACATGCCTCGGTGACCCCCAAGACGTGTGTGTGGCTCCAACTAGCTGGAAAAATGCCCTGCAAAAAGAATCTTGCTGCAGGATACCAAATCAATTCTTGGAAAATTTCCTCCAACCCGTGCAACCACTCCAAATCTCTTTATCTCTCCTTGCCCAACTCCCATGAAATTTTCCTGTTGTCTATGGCTGCGTAGTAGATGTTCAGTGATCTATGCGCAGTTCCAGATTTTAGACAATTCGGCCCTCCAAAATTCAACACTCTCAGCCCTACAAAAGACCAAGAGGAAACTTGCCCTTCCAATGGATAAATTCCTGCAAACTCTCTGCCCCAATCTCCTACTAGCTCCTCTCAACCCACGCATTCCCTTCTTGTGCCCTAAGAAAAACACAACCAAGCTGTTGAATTATCTGCAAATTAGCTTTTCAAACACCCAGAACAAACCCCCCATTACTCTCCTAGGGTGGCACTCGAAGTTCAATGAAGGTAGAGGTGGAATTCTCACTTGAAAATCCCTTGTGTTAAACAACACTGGTTGTCTTGGCTAAAGAGCTCAAGAGAACTTGTGTTCAGAAGTAAAGTTTACAAAATATACAAATGAAGGCCTCTTTGTTGTAAAATGTAACTAGTTCGGTCTTCATGTTGACTATGTAATTATGAAAAGAAGAAGACAATGATAATAAAATGTATTTTTGTCTCATGGGTTTCATGAGCAATATTTTATGTAGATAGACTTCTTCTTGATGTCCATTAGGTTCTTGTTTTCTAAGTATAAATAGTCAAAATCATGAAGGATCCAGTTCAGATGGATATGCTCGAAGACCTTGTAAAGAAGCTCTCAACAACTCTAAAAAAAGTGTTGGAAGACAAGCTCAAAATATTGCAGAAACAACCTTCAACAATCTTGGAATATATGTGAAGTAATACCTCATAAAAAGCCAGAGAAAATAAACTACAAGTCAGCCTAAATTTGAAGTTATAAAATCAGCCTAAGTATCAGCTGAATGGTCGTTCTAATAGCTGATCAGTCTCCTATATATATGTCTATACTGCGGCTCATTTGGTGAACAATAATTGCGGATTAGTCTGAGATTGGATAGCGTTTAAAGGGAGCAGATCTAAGGACAGAACTGAATGCGGATTTATCTGAAATAGAAGTGACTGAAGGATACAGTTTTTGGAAGTAACTAAAGGGTATAGTTTGCGGAACTAACTGAAGGATACAAATTGCAGAAGTGACTGAAGGACTGCGGAAGTGACTGAAGGATACAGATTGCTGGAGGTACAGTTTGCAGATAGATATAATAAGGTACTGGATTGGTGCAACAAATTTGCGGAAGGTGCAGGAAGGATACAATAAAGACATCTCTGAGTTTAAAGCATCTCAGGAAAGAATTTGTCAAAGACAAGATAGTGATCTCAAGGTGGTAGAAAGTAAGGAAGGTAAATCAGAGATTCACCTTCCTAATTACATTTCAAGATATTCAGTCACAAGTGAAAATAATTTTGTCTCTACTTTTGACTAAGTACTTTGATAATTGAATTGATGAAAGATTAACTAAGTTAAAGAAGAAATACACAAGCAAGCTCACAAGTAGTTATCAAGAAGAGAATTTGTATTAATCTATAACCCTCCAAATTCTCAACATTGTATCGGAGCTAAGGTGCTGAGCATAAGGGCTGCTTGTCAACAAAGTCACTCAAAGAAGCAAGGATCAAAGTTTGGATTGAAAAGACAAACCAGTTTGCAAGGAAGACTACCCAACTAGTTTATATGAAAAGATCAACTCATTAATCCTTGGTATCAAAAGATTTGCACTCAAAACATTGTTTGAAGGAGAATCACAACTTCTAAAGATAGTCATTATAGTCAAGGGTTCAAGAACAACAACATTGAAGAAAATAAACTCTTGACTTCATCAACATAAAGGGAGCTGCAAACAAGACCACTCAAGTAAGTATTCACGACCCTATCTATCAAGATGCCTTTTTGTAAAGAAAGCAACAAGCTAGTTGGATCATCAAACTTCAGCGCATGGAAGAAGAGAACAGACTTGAATTTAATTGAAGATGAAGTAATGGACTATATCGAAGGATCTACTATTCAACTTCCAAAAGAAGACACTTCAACCCATGCCAAGTACATGAAGGGAGAAATTAGAGCCCAAAGGATTCTTATAGAATCCATCAAAGACTCTCTCATTCCCTATGTATCAAAACTAAAGACTGCAAAACAAATATATGAGAAATTGGTGGATCTATTCTCTGTGAGTACTGCTGGAGAAGCAATCTCTCTGAGACAAGAACTATACAAAATGAAATTATCAAAGGAAGCAGGAATCGTCCTATAATTTATGAGGATTTCTGAAATAAGAGATGGACTACAGGAACTAGGAGAAGTGATGTTTGACACTGAGATGACAACAATGGTGTTGAATGCTCTACCAGAGGAATGGGGAAGCTTCACTTCTAGTCTATATGGGAAGAAAGAAGCCACTCCATTCCATGATTTGTGGTCTCTATGTAAAATAGAGGAAACAAGACTAAAGGCCAAAGTTGATACAGGATCAAGTGAAGAGAATCATGCCTTTGCAGCCTCATACAAGAAGAAAGGAAGATTCAGAAAATTTGGCCCTCAAAATAAAAGAAGAAATATGGACAACGTGCGATGCTTCGGATGTGATGAACTTGGACATTATAAAAGAGATTGTCCTTAAATTGGAAATGTCAAAAGGAAAAAGGAAGTCTTTCATGTCACGTATGAAAGAGAAGAACCTGACACTAAAAGATCTAAGAAGGAGGAAGCAAGAGATCTCTATTATGATTGAGATCATCTTTCTCTTTAAGTGATCCTTGATTGTTTGTAAAAATTGTATGATAGCAATGTACATTAAGAAGCATCTTGAAAGAAGCATGGAAGAAGCTCTCAGTGTAACAGCTTCTGGAAAACCTCCCTACTTAAGTAAAACAGTCATCAGATCAAGGGTCATCATGGGGACAAAGTTTTGAGATGTGATGACATATTGATGAAGCAGGTCAAAGGAATGAAGCTCTCCATTCAAGAGAAACCCCTATAGGATGACTCAAGGAAAAACAGGTATGAGGTATGTAGACTTATATGCTAACATTGGATGCTGTGAAGTCATGTCATATGGTTGCAGGTAATGAACTTCTGTATTTACAAGTATGATCTATAAAAGAGTATCTCTCTGTGCATAGATAGATGAAATCAATATAATATGTCCTCATGGTATATGAGGTGGCTGTTGAAAGTTCTTAGGAATGAAAATGTGCAGAAAGGAAGAGATCATGAAATGCAACCATGTCTTGAGGCAGGTATCATTCAAAGGCCAAGTAGATGTGACTAGAAGATCTCCTGGGAGGATATGTAGACTTTGACGAAAGTTTGGAAACCCCTAGCAAAATCATATCATTAGGAGATATGTCAATCTGTGTGAAGGATACCGATGCCTACAGGAAGATCATCACTAAGGTAACTTTCATTCTAAAAAGTTAATATGAATATGTTTATCTGGATGAATCTGTGCAGGGCTGCTAATCATGAGAAAGGATGTGTGATCGTTGGAAATGATTCGAAGAAAAACAGCATGGCATAACAATGGACCAGATAAAGGAAGTCTGATGAATCACTCTCTGATAGCTGACATGACTCAGGATGGAAGTGATGGATGATCTGTGACCTATGAAGCTAAAAGTTAGAGATTCCTCAAAATCGAAATCCATGACATCAAGAACAGGAATTCTTCATGAGCAGCTGGGTGTCTCACCATTGCTGCGGGAGGTCCCTAGTTAAGAGGGAGCCTGATGGTAAGTTTCTTACTTGGAAGAAACTTGGTAATTCCTAAGGATGAGCTTAGGTACATTCTTTGTATAAAAATGAGTACATTCCCTTGTGGAATAGGTCCTCCCTGGTTAAGAGGGAGAGATAGACACATCATTCTGGTCTTGGGAAGACAGAATGGAGGATTGGGTAATCATCTGGCATTCGATACTCTTTGAGAATGTGTTAGGGCATTCAAGATAAGAGTAGTCGGGGACCGATATTCTTTGAGGACTAGCTACCCAAGATAAGAATAGTCCAAGAAGGTCATACTTTGGGAACACCCGGGTGGAGTATGTACCTTGGAGAGACAATGACGAAGGTGTCTATAAGTCATGTGTCTCGCCAGCATTGAAGCCCATTGTCTCGTTAAGAGATTGGGTTGTTAGTCAAGGCCTTGCACTAGGACAACACTGGTTGATATGATGCTATACAGATGCGATTACCAATCCGATTCTTCTTATGAAATTCTTTAGTTTGAAAATGATCATGTAACTATATGAATACCTCCCTAGTTAAGAGGGAGTGTTGTAAAATGTAACTAGGTCGGTCTTCATGTTGAGTATGTAATTATGAAAAGAAGAAGACAATGATAATAAAAATGTATTTTTGTCTCATGGGTTTCATGAGCAATATTTTATGTAGATAGACTTCTTCTTGATGTCTATTAGGTTCTTGTCTTCTAAGTATAAATAGTCAAAGTCATGAAGGATCCAGTTCAAATGGATATGCTCGAAGACCTTGTAAAGAAGCTCTCAATAGCCCTCCAAAAAGTGTTGGAAGACAAGCTCAAAATATGGCAGAAACAACCTTCAACAATATTGGGATATATGTGAAGTAATACCTCATAAAAAGCCAGAGAAAATAAACTACAAGTCGACCTAAATTTGAAGTTATAAAGTCGGCCTAAGTATCAGCTGAATGGTCGGCCTAATAGCTGATCAGTATCCAATATATATGTCTATACTGCGGCTCATTTGGTGAACAATAATTGCGGATTAGTCTGAGATTGGATAGTGTTTAAAGGGAGTAGATATAAGGACATAATTAAATGCGGATTAGTCTGAGATTGGATAGCGTTTAAAGGGAGCAGATCTAAGGACAGAACTGAATGCGGATTTATTTGAAATAGAAGTGACTGAAGGATACAGTTTTCAGAAACTAACTGAAGGATACAAATTGCGGAAGTGACTGAAGGATTGCGGAAGTGACTGAAGGATACAGATTGCTGGAGGTATAGTTTGCGAATAGATATAATAAGGTATTGGATTGGTGTAGCAAATTTGTGGAAGGTGCAAGAAGGATACAATAAAGACATCTCTCAGTTTAAAGCATCTAAGGAAAGAATTTGGCAAAGACAAGATAGTGATCTCAAGGTGGTAGAAAGTAAGGAATGTAAATAAGAGATTTACCTTCCTAATTACATTTCAAGATATTCAGTTACAAGTGAAAATAATTCTGTCTCTACATTTGATTAAGTACTTTGATAATTGACTTGATGAAAGATTAACCAAATTAAAGAAGAAATACATAAGCAAGCTCACAAGCATAGTTATCAAAACCGGCCGGTTTGAATCGGTAACCAGTCAGCTAAGGTGCCGGTATAAACCGCTCAAGCAACCGGGTTAAGGGAGGCCTCTCACCTAAAATGGCCGGTTAACCAGACCTAACTGGCCGGTTAGGTACGGAATCAACCGGTTAATGCATAAACTGGCCGGTTCTGTACCTAACCGGCCGGTTAGGTGTCCCATGCTCAAGTTTGTGTTACCATTTCAGGAGGGCAAGGGGGGCTTCACTTGACTTTGCCTACCCTCTCATTTTCCTGACATATCCTCTTGGCAATTAATGGTAATGTTAAATTCTTAAAGTAAAAGTGACATTTCCTTTATTTTTCATTTTTCATTTTCATCCTTTTACTTAAATTTTTAACATTACCATGAAATGACTCAGGATGTTTAAGAGTGGTTTCGTCCTCATTGGATTTCATATGGAGAAACTAGAATTTTAGATTTCACTCAAAATTCAGCAGACTTAATGGTTTTCAGGGTTTCATGGTTTGGGGGTTTGCAATGTTTCCATTTGTTTCTATCATGTGTAAGGGTACGAGATTGAGATTTGATCAAGAGCATGAAGTCATTTAAGAACCTTGATGTTGGTGGCATTGATTGTTGAACTTTGTTGATGTTGGTGGTATTGATTGTTGAACTCCCCTACCGTGGCCTTAACAAGAATGTACCCTTCACTCAAAGGAAAACAACTGGTTAGGCATGCTAATCTTTTTCTACCGCATTTTAAGGTTGAAGAGATGAACCCTTCACTCAAACCAAAATCATTGGTTAGGCATGTTAAACTTTTTCAATTTCTATCATGTTATAAGGTTGAGCAATCCAAGTCTGAAGACTTTGAGCTAGATGATGTTTATGTATCTCTTGTCGATGATCCCATTTCTAGTAGCGATGAATCAATGATGAGTTTCATGAGAGACCATGTTGCTCAGTGATTTGTAGTTTTGATGTCTATTTTTGCTACTACTACTACTACTACTACTAAAGTTGTAGAGAAGTTTTAGGAGTCCTCAAACTCTAAGTCATCTTATTTATGCAGCTCATGTTGATGATCCCTTGTCTAGTAGTGGTGATGATTTTGATCATGATGAGGAGTGATCATGTTGTTGATCATTAATATGTAGTCTTGTATTAGGCCAATGGCCTCATAGCTTGTAGCATTGTTTTTGGACTTTATGGGCCATTTGGAGCCTCATTGCTTATGTATTTTTCGATGATATGTATTGCACTCGGTGCCATTTCGATATATTCACCTTTGCATGGTATATAAATGAGAAAACTTTGCATATTTTGTCTCTATTGGCTTGGAATCATGGTTGCAAATCTTAAAAATAGTTTTTTTATTAAAAAATAATTATTTAATGTATTTTTTTTAAACCGGTTCATTGAGATCTGACCGCTCCCGGTTAGACCGATTCCGGTTAGAAACCCGGTTCATTAGGTCCACCGGTCCGGTCACCGGTTCCAGTTTTAATAACTATGCTCACAAGTAGTTATCAAGAAGAGAATTTGTATTAATCTATAGCCCTCCAAATTCTGAACACTCTTCTCCGTATTGTTGAAATTTGGTTACCGGAGGACAGGTGGTTCCCTAAGGCTTTGATCTTTGGCCTAGGGAAGAGTGTCCAAAAGAATTTAATTTTTCTCCTAAAGTGACTTTATAATTTTTATAAAGTCAAATCTAATCTAAAAGTGACTTTAAGTGATAAAGTTACTAAAGTCTAATTTAAAAGTGACTTTAAGTGATAAAGTTACTAAAGTCTAATTTTAAAGTGACTTTAATAAAGTCAATGTAAAATTAGAAAAGAAAAGTGACTTTGGAAATAAATGACTAAGTGGGTCTTTATTAAAGTGGGATGAATTAAAAAATAGAAAGTGAGATTTAAATGAGCATTTAATCTCAGCCCTAGATCTCAATCTATTTCAGCCATTGGATTTAGAGATTCCCCAAAAGTCACTTAGGGTTAGGTTAAAGGAGGAAAATGAGGGAAAAGGTCATTCATTCTTTCATGAACAGATTGGGAGAAGGAGAGAAGGAGAGCTGGAGATTTTTCTGAGCAGTGAGAAGAAGGAGGGCAACAGTGAAGAGATTTCAGCAAATGTATAGCAGCGTTTATTGGCACACATACCGAGGCAGAAAATCCGTACAGCAAAGGAGAGGCAGTGTTTCCAAGTGAGGAGGCACAAAAATCGAGGAAGAGGGTACAGCAGCAAGCATGCACTCCAAGGCACAAAAATCAGGCACTTTTTTCAAGGAAGAGGGTGGCTGTCATTTCCGGCACAAAAACCGAGGAAGAGGACAGCAGCTACAGCTCTGTTTTTTGGCACGGATTTCGAGAGAGGTTGCTGTACAAAATCTGTACAGTCTGTACAGCAAAGTACGGCTGTTCCGGCACGCTTCCCGAGGTGGCTGTACAACATTTAATGCTGTCCTAAGGTGCTGTAAATTTTCTGTTTTCTGTTGCTGATTTGGCACAATTTCCGAGGCAGTGTGCAAGCACGGAAATCGAGATAAGTCTGTAAATTGGTTGCTGGAATTTTTTCCGAGTTTTTCCTGTTTCACTGTAAAAAGCAATATTCAGAAAAATAAAAGAGAAGCTTTCAAACTGGTTTTCCCCAAGAGTTGTAGGGGGTTTTACCAAGGTCATGTTGACCAAAAATATCAGTGTTAAATGTGTTGAATGACTGTTTTATGCTTGCTGATTTTTATTTCTGCATTTTCCAGCATTTTGTAAATTTTCCAGAATTTGTGTTTTCAGCAAAAAAACTATTTTCCAGTTTGTTGAATGTAAGGATATGGGAAAGGGCATTTAACTATTTGGAGAAATAAGGTGAAACTGAAAACCGGGGTGGGAAACAGAAAATTTCTACATGGTATCAGAGCTGAGTGCTGAAAGCGCAGTTTGGGACAGCAAGGAGAAAAATACAGCCTGCTGATTTTTCACTCAGAAAATTCCAGCAAGCTGATTTTTCACAAACATAATTTTTTATCTTTACTACAGCAGTGCTATTTTTCAGTTTTAGGACAGCAGGATGTCATTGGGATTGAGGGTGGAGGATAGGTTGGATGGGCATACCAATTACAACGTTTGGAAGGAGAGAATGCAGAGTATCTTTGAGGAGGCAGAAGTCTGAGATATCATGGTTCATACCCAACAGCAGCCTGTTAATGTGCCTACTGATGCTGTTCAGTTGGCAGCATATAATAGAAAGAACAACAAGGGTAAGAGACTGATTCTAGACGGAATCAAAGACCATTGCATTCCTCATGTGAGAGGAAAGAGAAATGCTCATGAGATGTGGACGGCATTGTCCAATCTCTACCAAAGTACCAATGAGAACCGAAAAATGGTCCTGAAGGAGAAGTTGAAAACCATTAAGATGGGTAAGACTGATAGTGCAGCTGGATATCTCACAAAGATTACTAATGTGAGAGATGAGTTGGCAGCAATTGGAGAGGTCATTCAACCCACTGAGTTGGTGCGGATAGCAGTGAATGGCCTCCCCAGTTCATGGATGAACTTTGCTGATGGGGTTTGTGCACGTGAGACCCTTCCCCACATGGGAGAGGTTTTGGAATGATTGCATTCAGACAGAGATCAGGAAAGGTCAGCTTGGGGCAGCCAAGCCAGTTGAGCAGGATGAGGATGTAGCACTGTTGGCAGGAGGCAAGAAAGGCAAAGGGAAGAAGCAGGCTTCCACAAGCAATGGTGGGGGCAAAGGTAAAGGTAAAGGTAAACATGGTAACACACAGAAGGACTATTCCAAGGTGAAGTGTTGGAATTGTCAGAAGATGGGACACTATGCAGTTGTGTGTCCAGAGAAGAAGAAGAAGAAGGGGAAGAACCAGAGCATGGCAGCATCAACAGAGGTTGAGGACTTTGCAGATCGCTTTGACCGGGAGTTTGGGTTCATTGCATGTGAGTCCTCTAGTGCAGGATTACCTGCCACAGAGGTTCAGAGGGAGCATGCATTTCCCTTGACTAGCGGAGCATCTTCGGGTATCTGGTATGTGGACAGTGGGGCTTCACGTCATATGATAGGAGTCCGTGAGTACTTCTCAGAGCTTTCAGAGATTGGCACTGATATAGAGGTAGTACTCGGTGATGACAGAGTTGTTAGAGCAGTCGGTGTGGGAACGCTAACATTTCATAGGGAACCCAAACCTCCCTTGAAGGTGTCAGATGTTCTTTATGTGCCAGGGATGAGGAAGA